>PVJA010005491.1:0-14452 GCA_004027025.1 Myocastor coypus
AAAAAAAAAAAAAAAAAAAAAAAAAAAAGTTTAACAAGGGCTGGAGAAATTACTCAACATGTAGCTTTGGTTTTAGTTCCCAGTACTAGAGAAACAAAAAACAAACAAAAATCCTGAGACTACTGACTTAAAAAGAAAATAAGTCTATTTTGTCTCATGGTTCTTATCCAAAGTTCTTATCCAAGGGCCTGCATCTAGTGATGGCCTCTTGCTGAAAGAGCCATCTTCCAAGGCTGCTCACAACAGAAGTGACAAGGACAGAAGCATATGGCGTAGGTGTTCTATTCTCTCTCCCTCTTGTGAAGCCACCCAGACTGAATCATGGGACATCTTCCCTGGTGACTTTATCTAATGCTAATTACCTCCCAAAGGCCTCACTCTAAACACCATAGTTGGATTAAGTTTCCACCTTCTTAATACTTCAGGGTTCAATTTCAACACATGGGCCTTTGGGAGACATACTCAAGTCATGTCTAAACCATAACAAAACCAAAAGCAATTATGATGCTAGACAGTGGGCTCTTTAGACCTGGAAATAGCTGAAACAAGACTGGGCCAAGTCATGCAAACACACTCCATGTTGCACAGGCAAGGCTTTACTTGGGGTGGGGGTGGGGTCAGCTGAAGTGGGGCTTCTGCTAAAAAGAGTCAGCATTAACAAAGAGAATCTGCCCTCAGAATAAAGAGGGTTTTATTGGTTTGCCAGTATGGCCTAAAGTCCTGTAATTTTCACTGTCCAGGGACATGATTCTAAAAGATGTGTTTTTGGTATGACATTTGTGCTAGTGGGTAGTTTTAGTCAATCCATCCTAGAAATGTGTTGTTTTCGTATAGTAGCATCATCATCCTGTGGGTCTGAGTCCTGTGACAGACTTGAAGAACCTTAGGTGGCTGGGTTACTGTGGTTGTTGAAGAAGATAAAGGTGAGGGCAAAGAGGGGAGAATAAAAGAAAAGAAAACGCCCGTCAACACCAAAGGGCAGAAGGCCAAGTTAACTCTGTATTATAGTCCTGGAAAAAAAATTTAAACAATCAATATGTCTAAGTGCAGAGCTGAGTAGAATCTGACCTAAAGGTCAAGAGAGAGAAGGAGACAGACACACTATGAAGGCAAAGATGGCAGCTTCTTCCCTTTTCTGTTGCCCATCAGACATCTGCAGGCTCATGTGAAGAGTCAGTGGTCTAATACAAGTGGTCTTTGAGTAACTAGGCAACTATTACCATAATCTATGTATAGGAGGTGTTAGCTGCAGCAAAGCTAGTGAGAAGCTAGTAAAGTATTACCTAGGCGTGTGACCTCCAAAATAGTGATTTTTAAGTGTGCTATGAGCAAATGAAACTAGAGGGCTCGTATAGATTTTTTTTTTTTTGTGACAGCTTCTCATTTCATGCAAATGTTATGCTTCTGGGATTTTATTAGCGTCTCATGATGGGTCTGTTGAAAAGAATACAAAGGTAGAGAAAAAAATAAGCCATGCTGTAAAGGGTAATAGTTTATGGCACCCAGGGGTTTATTTTGTCATCCCAGGCTTTTGTCCCATCACAGTGGTCTCATCTCAGTGGGACTAGAAGGACTGTCAATCTGCACAGGAGGCCTTGGTAAGGGTGGGGAGGGAACCCACAATTGTGACCAACACTAAAATCTACCAAGCTTATGTGATGAGGGCACAGCAGGTGTTTGGGTGGTGTGAGGGGGGTGAGTTTCTCCTAATAGAATAAAGAGCAGATTACTGAGTACAAAGTGCAGGCGTTTAAGGCATAGTGAAGATCAAATTGGAGTTAATAAAACAGTAGCTCACATCTTTTGCTTGCATCTCAAAGACTTGAGACCACCTTAGCATAATTTGGGGGCACAGTCTTACTCTCGAGGCTGGAAAAAGATACACTATAAACAACACAGGAACTGTGACTTGAACAAGATAGTGGGTGCAGAACTGGTCCAGTAGTGATTTCTCATCCCTGCCTGAAAAAATAGTATAAACTCTGCCATCTGAAATCCCAGTGTCCAGCTTGGGTATCCTGCCTGCAGTGTTTTGTGGCACCTGGCCATCAACCGGCCCAACAAGCAGCCAGGAAGCACAGTTTCTGAGGTGAGTATTTGTCCTGAGGCATTTTTAGGAAGTGACAGCTCATGAAATGAGAATCTGGGTTTATAGGCTTGCGCCTCCCAATCTAGCTCTCCTGTCATTGTTATCCCTGAAAATACAGCCAAAGGATTAGCAGGAATGCTGGAGTCACATTGCCTAGGTTCAAATCTCAGCTTCCCAATTCATTAGATGTGTGGCCTTTGGAGAGTTATTTGGCTTCTCTTGTCTATTAGGTAGGGATACTATTATTGACCTAATGGGTTGTGGGAATAAATGAATTAATATGTGCAGTGTGTTTAAAACAATGCACCGAGCAGAGTAAATGCTATTAAAAATGTTAACATTATCACTCTTGATCTTTACTATCTATCTGTCTCCACCTCTATCTAATCTGTCTGTCTGTCTGTCTGTCTATCTATCTATCTCTGTATCTGCAAGCCTAATGTACAATGGGGTCCCTGATTCTCCCCTAGCCCCTGACATCTGTCATCCATGTAACAGTGTGGCCTTTTATAAAGTGAGTCAATTCATATCACTAACTTGCTTCCAATCCTCCAGTCAGGTAGAGAAAAACCCGAGTCCTTATACTAGTTTACAAGCTGAGCAGGATGAATTCTGCCCTTTCCGTCTCTTTCTTCTTGCCCATCACATGCTTGGCTTCAGCCAAGTCAGCATCCTTGCTGTTCCTCTAATGTGCACTACCAGGGGCAGGATGAGCAGGGCATGTGGTGCCAGGGATTGAACCCTGGTCCTTGTGCTTGCCTGAGCAGGTGCTTAGTCCACTGAGCTATCTCACCAGGCCAACTAGTCATCTTCAAACCATAACATTTCTTTTCTTCATTTGGATCTTTTACCAAAAGTCATCTCATTTATAGTCTATCTAAGATTTTTTTTTTCCAAAAGAGCATCTCTCTCCTACTCTGACATTTACACTCCTTCTCTTCCATTTCATTTCCTCCTTAGCACATAATACAAATTTATTTTGTTTTTGTCCACTAGAATATAAGCTCCTTTTGGGCAAGGGTTTGTATATTGTAGTTTCAATGCTGGAAAAGTGCCCAACACATAGAAGGAGAGTGAACAGAAGAATTATTAAGGAAATAAAAGTGAGTGAAATCTTCATTTTATTATTTCATTGAAATTGTCCCTTTCTTGGCTTCCCAAAGGCTCAGAAGCAGTGTATAAAATCTCTGTATGTTTACCAAGACAAAGACAAAGAGACCAAGGGAGAGAACGAACAAGACTACTCAAGTACATGCCAATTCTTCAGTGGAGGATGATGTTGAGGACAGTGAAATGTGGCTGCCAGCAGGAAGTTCTGATTAGTAACCTTTCAGCCTGCCTTCACAGATGCCAGGGATGAATAAGACTTTACTGCAGGAAGAAAGAGGCCCCTGAGCTGGGGATAAGCATTTTAAATCACCTTCAGTCCTTTCTCCTGTTTGAGAGCTCCCAGGGCTACATATAGATGCTTGCTTCCTTGGAAGAATAGCATTAACTGGCAGGGTGGAGATACCCCTCCCCCAGCTAACAATTTCATTAAAGACTTGATGTCCTTAAAGACTTTTTTTTTTTTTTTTTTTTTTTTTTTAAATGGCAAGATGCTCTCTGGTTCCTCTCTGGTTCCTTAGAGTTGGGAGTTTACTGTGGTGACCAAATTGGGAATGCAGTGTGCTATTAATCTTCTTCACTCTTGGTGTAATGATGTTTCCCCTGTTCCCAGAGCTGGTTGTGTCTAGCCATATGAGACAAAGCTCCTATTCCTGTCCTTAGCTGGGGCTTTCCCAAGAATTTTAGGCAGCAAAAGTCCACAATCTACTGTGCTCTTCTGCTGTCTCAGACAGTATCTGCATCATGGTTAAAGGGTGCTGGGGGACCTGTCCTTGAAAACCCAGCCTGGGTCCCTCAGGTTGAAAGAAGGCATTGTTAAGCATCCCATCCATGAAAAGCAGACTTTTTTTTTTTTTTTTTTTTTTTTTTATCATTTTGCTGTAGGAAATGCAAAGATAGTAATATAACTCTGATATGGATGGTAGAGCAGGCCTCAGGGTGGGCCATTCAAGAGATACAACTTTTTCCTCTTGGAATATTTAGCAGGAGCCTTCATAACTTCAAAAGCATCTTTTGAAGAACCCTGTCTCTGCTCTGAGAACAACTAAAGATGTCCAATTACCCAGGTTTTTCTGCAATGTAGCTTTTTTTACTTGACTGAGGGCATCTTGCTCATACCTGGGTTCTGTGGTGCTTACTGAGGACCAGCACAGGAATCCATAGATCTAAGTTAGCAAGAGAGTGAAAGCAGAGGAAACGCACTTCTATCAGGGGAAATGCTGTAGGTGGTCTTGCTCTGTTTCTGCTGTTTCTTATTTTATCTAACACCTTAGATGCCATTCTTTCTTTGAGCCTAGTCCCACCTCCTTCACTCACTAATAAGTATATTCTTTATAAAAGGGAGTAGGTAGTCCAATTGGGGAAAAGTTAGCCTTATTGTAGGGTGACTTAATGAGGGGCTTGGGAAATAGACAAAGACAACTGCAGGATAACCACAGGACAACCGCTTTGGGAACTACCTTTTGTACTATCCCATCCTGAATTTTAAAACAAAGTTGCTACTGCTGGTGCTATTAGCTAACTGTCAGACAACAGATAGACATACTCCAGCCAGAAAAGTCCCTGCTGAGGTTTCTCTTAGCAATGAATGAAAGCTTTGGCTATTGCCCCAAGGACTGACTGAACAGGCCCAGCACAGCCTGCCCTCTGGGTGGAATCCTCCACCACACTTAAGACTGCACTGGGTATAAATATATGGTGTGGTGAACGGGGTACAGGCACCCCAACTCATAATTTCAGGCAGCTGCTCACCCACTTCCAGACACTATACCAGCATTATTCATCCCATACCTCACAGCTAGAGTGACCCAAGCCTCAATAGACAACAGTTTAAAGGCATTGCCTACAAATCAATTTCCCCCTCTAAATAGGCTGTTATAAGAGTGGACCCTTCTGCTTGCCCAGCCTAAGCCCACCTGTCACTGGAACTTCCTAACTAGTGGTCACACACTATATTGATCTTTTTAATCCTCTCTCTTTGAAACAAAGAGCCAGCTGATGTGGAGTTCCTCAAAAGAAAGACTCTCAGGGCCCCTACCTCTACAGGTAGCAGCATATCCGGGGCTAATTCCCCACTAAAAAGTCTTAATTGGCTTACGGGGTGCCTGAAAGATCTCCCCTGTGTTTAAAACATGAAAGGAAATGATGGATCCCGAACACCCTGGCCTGTCTTTATCTGGCTCTTGGTGGAAATCAGGTGCGATTTATTTTTTAATTGTTTTTGAAACAGGATGAGAGGGTTTGGAGTGGATGGAGATAGTGTTTCACTTTAGTGGTTTAGCCACCAGAGAAAGGGAAGAAAAAGTCCAGAGACACGGAGAGTAGGTAAGAAACTTGGTGATTTTTTTTTTTTTTTAGTTTTTATTTACATGAAACATCTGCAGTACAAAAAATGTAAACCTTGATAGTTCATCATAATAAAATCTTTATATACAAAAATACATTTTCATATGAATGAAGTGTCTTGAATAAATTAAAATACCCTCCAGCCCAGTTCTGAATAGCTACGCAAGCCTGGGGTTCTTCCTAGAGTGAGACTGTAGTGGTGGGGGTCAGGATCCATAATGCATGAAGCCCATTCCTTGTGTTTCCTTTTTAAGCCTTTTCATTGTATTGTCAGCCGGCTCAAACCGAATTTTCATGCTCGTTTTTCTTCATTAGAGTTCTACAAATTGTAAAATTGACTTTTCACCTCGTCTTCAGGGGCTCATCTGTCCCTTTTCCAAATCACACTGAAGTGGTGGCTGGGGTCAGTTCTGAGCCAGTTACAAAGGAGGTTTTTGTGGAGTTCAGAAAGTGCAAAAGGAAAGGCCAGTTTGAGGGCGGGCAGGAGGGGCCAGGGGCTGAAGGCTGGAGAAACAGACCAAGGGGCGACCTCAACGAGGGTGTAGCGACCTAACAAGCATCTCAGGTATCCCCCAACCATTTGAAAGCACCCGCGCCCCCCCACCCCGTCTGCCTGGAGTGGGGGGCCCTGAACCCGAAGCTGAGTTCCGACCTATTGCTGTAGGCTGGGGGAAGAGGAAGGCAATGGTGCCTGCAGAGTGCCTAGTGGTAAGGGATGAAACACGTTGTCGTGTGGAGCAAGTCTTTGGCCAGGCCAGGGAAGGAGAAAGGGGCGTCGCCAGGGCCAAAGGGGAAGTCTTCGGAGGCAGCAGGACTACTGGGATCGGAGAGTGGTGAGGCGGCGGCAGTGCAGGGGGAGCTGGCAGCTCCGGAGCCCCAGGACTCAGCGTCACTGGCCGGGCTCGGGGGCCGAGGCAGGCAGGGGGCGCACTGCGGAGGCAGGAGACGATCCCGGGCACCGCCCCCGGTCAGCCCTTGATCAGCCAGGCGCAGTGTCTCGGCCAGTGCCCAGATGTAGTTGTACGCGAAGCGCAGCGTCTCGATCTTGGTGAGCTTGGTGTCGTCCGGGAAAGAGGGCAGCACGCTGCGCAGCGCGTCTAGCGCTGCGTTCAGGTTGTGCATGCGGTTGCGCTCACGGTCATTGGCCTTGACGCGCCGGCTCCTGCGCAGAGAGTGCAGCAGCGCCTCCGAGCGCACGCGAGCGCGGCCCCGGCGCCGCCGCCGCTCCTGCTCCTCGTCCTGAGACCCTGGAACGTCGGACTCCGTCTGCATCCCACGAGCACTCCTGCGGGCAGGTGCGGGCGGCCCCGAGGCGGGGGCTGGAGACTGGAGGGTGGCACAGTCCTCCTCGTCGGTGAGGAAGCCGGACAGGTCGCTGCTGCTGGCGCAGTCCAGGTCGGAGAGGCAGATTTCCAGAGGGGCTGGCATTGCTGCGCTGTGCGGAATCGACGGATCGATGGTACCGAGAGTAAACGACAGGAACCCGGCTGAGGGCAGGGCTGCTGGGTCAGCTGGGGCACTTACGTTCTGAAAGGCCCGAGCTTACTTTGTGCCCTCTGTGGGCGCAGGGGCTGGAAAGGCGCAGGAGCTCGTGGGGGAACTTGACTCGGCCTCCTTGCCTCGCCTGCAGGGGCCACGCGCCGGTCTGGTCTCCCGAGTGATGTCGCCGGCGATCAGATCAGCTCGTGTGAGCACCGAGTGTGGCACACGACTGGCCTCAGGACCCCTTAAGTACCCAGCGTAACAATGAGCGCCCCCTCCCTGGCCACCTCCACCCCTGAGGCAGCCCGGGTGAATGGAGCGCGGCGGCAGGTCAGCCCCGTGCGGCACCGGATATTTGCATAATTTATGCTCGCAGGAGGCCGCCCCTGCCCCTCCCCCTCCCGGAGCGTGCCCGTAATTACCGCGGGCCAATGGGTGGCGGGGCTCCGCCGGGGAGCGTCTCTGACTGAGCAGACCTGAGCGTCTCCAGGCGGTGAAACCCGGGCGGGCTCGGCGGGTGATTAGCGGCTGAGGCACGCTCCTCCGGGGGCGGGCCGGGAGCCCCTCACGGGGGTGGGATGGGAAGCTGCGCCGGGCAAGAAAGCCAGAGCTGCGCGGCTAGCTGCGGAGACCTGGAGCCAGCTGCGACGCTCGGTTCACATCGCCATTCCAGCTGCTGAGTGCCTGCTTGGCTTGGGGCGAAGCATCTCTCCACCCCCCGCCCACCAGTCTCGCTTTCCTAAGAATGGACACGAATTTATTTGTGGAAGATATGAGGAGACGGTCATACATGGGTCACTTAGGGCGCTTTAGTAACAGAGAGCCAGACAAATAACTGCACTGTACAGCACCCGCGGAACTAGTGAAAAATCACATCCGAGTAAAACAGGATAGTGGCTAGGAGATTGAAGCTACAGGGCACAAGGTTGGGATAGATGCCCGTGTTTCCTGTCCCGGTGGAGGAAGAAATGGGGAAAATATCTGCTTACCTTGAATGGCAGTGATGGCGAACCTTTTAGAACTTTCAATAATAACAGCCAGCTGCAGCAGGGAGCCCTAGATTTGCCAACACTGACGGGTGAAAGAAGGAAAGGAAAGAGACCTAACGGTGTCCCAGGCTAGGCTGAGTCTTGGCCTTGCCTACCGCTTCTTTTCCTATCCCCAACCACCACCCAAAGACTCACAGAGTAACTCAAGTGTATGAATCTTTTCAGGCACCTGGTAACCTGGGCTGCCCGACCTAGAGTGGCACTCGCAGCTTCTTCCTCACAATGTGAGGCAGACTAGGTCCCTGGGATCCTTTCATCCCAGAAGGCTGATTTATTCAGGGCAGAGAGCAGGGAGCACACCGTGGAGACTTTCTCCTTCCCTTCTCCTTTGGGGTTATAAACTCCAGTAGAAGACTCACTGGAATCTCTCTGGAGACATTATCCTCTGGTCAGTAGAAGTTATGCCTCAACATTCCTGCCTTCCCCAACCTTGTATTTGGGGAAAAATGGTTATGAAAGTACATACGTGAATTTTAGGGTGGGGTATTCTGAAATGCTCTGGTGCCCTCCTCATAATATCTGAGTGATTGCCTCAAGCCTGGAGCCTGGCCTGTTGCCCTTAGAGGGCACTCTGCCTGGAGGCAGAGGCCCCTCTGCTGACTGACTAGCACTGGCCTTCTGGCTCAGGGGAATCTGAGGAGGCCTCTCTTACTTCTTGCTGCACTCCACACTTTTCCTGACCTTGCAGAATTAAAGAAAAGTGCTATCTTAAGGGCTTAAAATTTGATAGAAGTCATAGAAAGTGGTTTCACCCAGCTTATACAAGAAAGGGTCATTGTTAGACAGATATGGGGCAGCCCAGGAGTGTGGGGGCTTCTGGGACTTGTGGGAGCTGGCAGAAGCTCAAGGTCCTCACAATAGCCTTGCTTCTTTCTTTCTTTTCTTCTTTTTATTTTCATTTTCTTTCTTTCTTTCTTTCTTTCTTTCTTTCTTTCTTTCTTTCTTTCTTTCTTTCTTTCTTTTTTTCTGGAACTGGGGCCTTGCCTTTTTCTAAGTCAATTTCTACATGGCCCCAGGATGCTCCCACCAGCCTGACCTTATGACACCTTTAGGCCCTTTATTTGTTTCTTCAGACTGCCATAACAAACCAAGTGTGTGGCTTAAAACAATAGGTGTTTATTCTCTCACAGTTCAAGGAGTCACAAGTCCAAAATCAAGGTGTCAAAGGTTAACCCATTTTGGAGGCTCTGAAGCAAAATTTGTTCCATGTCCCTTTGCTAGCTTCAGGTAGCTCCTGACAGTTCTTGCCTCAATGGTTTGTAACTACATCTCTCAAATTTCTGCCCCTTGTTTCACATGGCCTCTCTGAGCTTCTGTGTCTTAAGAAGATTTATTAGATTCAGCCTCCATAACTAGAATGATTTCATATTCTTCCTTTGATCATATCTACAAAGACCCTTATTTCAAATACAGTCACATTCTTTCTTTTATTTTTTATTTATTTATTTATTTATTTATTTATTTTTTGTCTTTTTGAGACAGGGTCTTGCTATGCAGTTGAGGCTGGCCTTGAGCTCACTTTTATAGCCCAGGCTGGTCTCGAACTTGCAGCGATCCTCCTGCCTCAGCCTCCCAAGTGCTGGGATGACAGGCGTGCGCCACCACGCCTAGCCTACAGTCACATTCTTATGTTCTGGGCAAAAATATCTTTTGTGGGACCATTGGTCAACCCTTTAGAGGTTCTATTTGCAGATTCCTGGAGGAGTGACTTCATTCGACCAGCACTATTGAAAAGTCCAGACAATTGTCAGGTTTTTTTTTTTTTTTTTTTTTTTTTGGCTATCTCTGAGCCTTCCTATTGAGGAAGTTGGATGTATGCTAGTTAGGACGTGTCTATTGGTGTTAAATATGCTTTATCAGTAGTTCTGCTTAACTGTCGATGGTCTGAAATTCATCTGTGTCATGTAACAAACTGGAAGAGCTAATGACTAGTAGTGGAACAGATTGCCAGAAGCCAATGGACATCCTGGGCAAACTTTCCAGAGCCTGACCCCAATTGTTGTTTTGAGTCTTCCCCTGCCTTGCTCTTATCCTTCCTGATTGTACCAGAACTGCCTAGCCTTTC
Source organism: Myocastor coypus (assembly GCA_004027025.1). Classification (NCBI taxonomy): domain Eukaryota; kingdom Metazoa; phylum Chordata; class Mammalia; order Rodentia; family Myocastoridae; genus Myocastor; species Myocastor coypus. The sequence continues at coordinate 10,139 of PVJA010005491.1, forward strand.
CCTAGTAGAACTTATGCTGTTTTATTCTGCAGCATCCTACATTTCATGTTGATGGCTTGCTCTGCAGTAGGCACTGTGCTGACACTGGGTGGCAGGAAGTTTGGAGTAACTGGCTGATGTCGGACGTAAAGCTGAGGTTCATTCCCAAAAAACCCATGGAGATGGTTCCAGCAATTTATACATGGGAAACTGAGGTGGGAGCTAGGGAAGGATTTTTTTCCATATTGTCCCAGGGATCTCTGGTGATCCTGAACCAAGTTAAGGGGTCCTTTTGGCCCTGAAACATTTTCATCCAGCACAGTCAAGAGCAAATATAGTTTCCTGCATGCTGCCCTGTGCCAGGTGGTCTATGGATGTCAGACAAATCTGTAGTCTTGGGTGAAAGGTTATGTATTTGGCTCTAAAGATGCCACTGTTCCAGAGTGGTGTTTGAGGCCTCCTAAAGGAGCAGATGTGAAGAAATGGAAAGAAATTGTCTATGGATGGCTCTTGGCAGAGAAAAGCTTGAGAAGGAGGAGATGGGCCTTCTCTGGGCAGCTAGAGAAAGAGGGCAAGAATGGTTGAGGTAGACTCTGAATGGCCACAGCGAACTTTCTGCTTCTTTCTATCTCTTCTTTCTGCTATGAGTGCCAACGCTGAGTCCCTTGTGGGTCACTGTGCAGAAGCATCTGACCAGGGCCAAGTAGAAGCTCAAATGCTGCCTCTTATGCTCCATGAAGTGGGCTTCATCTGCCAAGAAAGGCCCATTATGAGCTAGTGATGGATCTGTGCTTTCTCCTGCTGCTGTCCCCCTCCTCTGCCCGATCCTTAGTGACCTGTCCACATAGACATCTAAACTTACCCTACCTAGTGGTTCAGGGGCAATACATGTAGCAAGCAGCCACTCCCTGAATATTCCATGCACTTGAGGTACTTAGTTCAAGGGGCTTGTGGGCCCTGGAGCTGGCTCTCAGAATGACAGATGAGAGCCAGGGAGTATGGTAGGAGACTTGGGGCTCAGGATATGTATCCTTCTAGGAAGGCATGTATCATTGCTGAGGGAAATAAAGTTTCTTCTGCCTCCCCAATCCCTCCCAACTAATAAACACATCTGTGGAAATTCCTGTTCCCAGAGCACAGTGAGATGTGATGTGGGCATAAACTCAACCATAGCAGGCACAGGTCGCCAGCATTGTGTGTGCCAGGTGTTCTGTTGCCTGGTGTTGGGTACAACATCCAGTTGCCAGTCTGCTGGGGGTGACAGGGGTGGAGACCAGTAGGTGGGGCAGAAGTACCAGAGGATCAAAGATTAAACTACTGTGATCACCTGGATGGTGGTGATGGTGCATGGGAGGGGGTCCCTTATGAGAATCTCTGCAGATCTGTCTTATGTGCTGTAGTCATTATTGATGACTTGAGTCACTGTGTTCCTATGGGAAAACATGTTCCTTTCATCATCCACCTTCCTCTCCTGGGCTCCTCTAAGCCAGGTGATGGATTGTCACATTTCAGTGACAGCTACTAGGATGCTGCAGATTGAGTTCCTCCTGTGGCTTTGCTTCCCAATATCAACCAGTGGAGTAGGGTGAGGGAAGGACACCTGAAGAGCGTAAGGTGTACACCTGTTCCAGGCAGCCGAGTCTGAAGCCTCTGGCGAGGCAATGGGAGGTGATTTCTCTTCCTTATGGAGAAGATATTGCTGGTATGAGCACATTGGTGAAGAAACAGAGATGGGAAGGTGGGGCAAGGCTTCTAGGTCTACTGAGATTGTTGATATTTTTATTCTTAAAATGAAGGCTAGAATAGGGAAAAAGTGGTGGGAAAGGATGAACCTTTACATATAATAAATTAATGTGGTCAACACAAACACACAAAATAATCTGTGCTGTTCAATTGGGGCTGAACAACACCCCAGAGCTCTCACTGTCCCAGTGACCGTGTGTGACTTCATTTGGAGTTAGTGTCTACAGACTTTGTCCTTTTGTGGTTCTAGAGTGCAGCCAATGTCCTCCTCCCTTACAGTTATCAGAAACACTCATGCCTGAGGTTGAGCACATACTCAATGCTACAACATGATGAGCCACACTGAGAGGTTAGTGTACTGAAAGGACAAGTAGGGGGTGACAAACTGTACTTGTGAGGCACTCCTGGCTTTGAGGCTCTTGAGCAAGGGCCATGTCTGCAGGTACAGCCTTCGTGAGGAACTGTGCACAACGTGAAGTAATGCAGAGAACTTCACTCTAACAAGATTGCTCAACTTTGACCTCTTTTTTTTTTTTTTTTTTTCTTGGAGCTACCTGGGGGGAGGGGCAGCATGGGTTTTGTGGGTGGCACTTGTAATCTTTTTAGAAAGAAAAGAAGAAAAGGTGCAGCTAGTGAAGAGGAAGGGATGAAGGATGGTGTCAGACACAGAGGCTCACTCCTTTCAGTGCATTAAGTACCTCACAGATACGGAGTTGCATTTCCACATAAGAGTGGCAGGGTGGGGTTGGAGAGGGGAAACAATTCCCTATTTTCTTTACTGATGACCCATGACAGTTGTGGCAGGGGGGGTGGAGGTGAGGGGGGAAATGTGGCAGGAGGGGGGAAACAGAGGGGTCTTTCAGTGACAGAGCAAGGAAAATGGCAAATTATCCATGGTTTCTAGAAATCCGTGGAGGCCCCCTTGGCCCCTGCCCTGCTAAATACAGTGCCGTCTGTATGCATTTCCCACCTCAGAGATGTGTGCTTGAATATTCCCTGGCATTGTGTAATGATGTGTTCAGTTGTGTACAATCTGCCTCCATGTGAGATGGATGGTGTCCCCCAGGAGAAAACCTGGTATCCGTGTAGTTTATTCTAACAAGTGCAGGGAATCCTTTCTAAATGACACTAAACAATTCTGCAGCCAGATACACTTCTTTCTGGAAGAAGTTTTGTAGTTTGATGAGATGCTCAGGCTTGCGCTGGTGTGGGGAGACAATATGCACTTGGACTGGCCCTAAGTTTGAAGCATGTTCCCAGTTTGGGTCAGACTTTGGGGAGAAACAATGTCCTTTTGTGCCCAAAGGAGAGTGGGGGAGGCTATAGGGGTGTGCATGCATATGCAGGGAGGGCCCAAGGGGTACAGGCGCAGCGATGAAGCCGGAGGGAGCCTGCCTAGGTATCACTCCACCTCTACTCAGCAGGGAGTCAAGGACTCTAGTTTGCATTAGCTGCTGGGAGTTAAGAATCAACCCGAATCCTGCAAAGAATTTTGCTCTTCTTGATTCTTGAAGTGAAATCTTCTGGGTTTAGCTAAAACAACAAAACAACCCCAGTCCTCCTGCTGCTGTGGGGAGCTTTAGCTCCCCAAATATCCAGGCTACACCTGCCACAGGAAATTGCTAAAGCCAGAGTTAATTTTGCCCATCAGTTTTACTTTTGCCTGCATTATGTTTTTTAATTCTTAGGAACAACTTCTGTGCCGATGAAAGACCCTTTCTACATCCCTGGATGTTTGTGGGTCAAGTGTGGGAACACTGTGTGAGAGTTTTCTTTTGTGTGTACAAAAGAAGTCACAGTGAAATTTATCCTAATGGAATTCAACTATTGGCTTATGGAAAGAATTCAGAAGTAAAGTCAGAAAAAGCTGAAGTATTTTCACTTTTTTTTTTTCCATCTTAACACTTGGCTACATAAGTTCGTGTTGAATTTGAACACAAATGCATTTTGTTTGTAGTAATTAAAATGTTTTAATGAGACAACCATAAAATCCACCATTAATTATTTTATTTCAAACACTTCTGCCTTCTTTTGAGCCAGGTCTATTTAGAAATAGTTTAGAGAGTAGCCTGCAGTTTTATTCTTTCCTCCGCATTATACACAGGAGTGGAGAAGTCATTTATAAATAATTACACAATGTTTTGGGTCTTTGGGCTTGTATAATATATCAAAGCGATTAGTGCACTTATTGTTCCATTGTAAATGCTTTTTTTTTCTCCTTTCAGTTTCACTTGCCTTGTCTTCTAGCTAAACCTTTTTCTCGAAATCTTTTGTCTTCTTCATTCTTTTTGCTTGTTACAGTCCAGGAGCATTCTTCTTATTCAAACACTCGCAGCAGGGGCAAAGAAAGCGACTTCGACTGCATCTTAAGTTTTACCATAACTTTCTGGCATTTTCTTTTCTTTTAGTTTTCCCAGACTACCTAAGGGCAATGAAGAATTGTAACATACATGAATTATTGGCGCTCCCCCTCGAGTTGAGGGGGGGAGGAAAGCGCCTCATTTTCTATGCCCCCAAGGGACCGAACAAGCGGGCGGCTGCTAAACAATGTATTTATCACTTTGCATCTCTTTGGGACGCCAGGCAGCACCT
>PVJA010005491.1:14552-60483 GCA_004027025.1 Myocastor coypus
GAGAGAGAGAGAGAGAGAGAGAGAGAGAGAGAGAGAGAGAGAGAGAGAGAGAGAAAAGCAAAAATCAGGAGAGTGCGGGCAGGAGGCCGGGCGTCCCGGCCTGCGACCCCGACCCCAGCGCGGCCTTTCGGACGCAGAGAGCGTGGCCCGGCCGTGGGCACCCCGACCCCAAGCGGCCTGCGGGGCGGCGCCGGCTGCTGCTGCTCGAGCCGCGTGAGGGGATTAGGGTCGCACGAGAGGCGACTGCGCCGCGGCCCCCAGCCACGTGAGGACAGAGGTGGCTTCAAAAGTCCCCAACGCGCTAATCCTTGTTATCCGGGCTTGCGGCGGGTGGGGAACGCGCCGCCCTGTGGGCTCGGCACGGGTTTGGGGCCGGAGGCGACGCTCTGGCCCGGTCCTCAGGCCTGAGCTCTGGTCCTAGGCTACACAGCCCGCTGCACGACGGCGCGCGACCCTCGCTCTTCCGAGAAGACTTCCACTCGTAGCGAGCACCGGGCAGAGGAATTAAAATCCGCGCCGGTTCGGAGAAGCCCGACGCCGGCTTGAAAGCAGGGCCCGCTAGGGAAGACAGATCCGAGCCCGGGCGGGGCTGCGGCTCGCGCGGCCCGGGGAGGGGGCTCTGGGGGAACCCTGCCCCGCCCTTCCCTGCCCTCCCCCCACCACGGCCCCCGCCCCGCCCCGCCCCTCCCAGCCCGGGCCAGGCGCAATCTGGCGGCGGCACTAGCCGAGCCAGTGCGGCGTGCTGGCCGCGCCGGCGCCCGGGGAGACTGAATGGCCGCGCGGGGTCGGGCGGGCTTGCACGCCCCGCGACCGGGACTGGATTTGGCCGCATTTGCATAGCAGGTGCTGATGCCTGGCCATTCTTACTTAAAGGAGTTTTAATATGGGATAAATTACCAGGAATTAGGAGCTGGCGTGGGTGGGAATAAAAGAACTCTGTCGCCCTCTGCTTATCGTCGCCTGACGTGGAAGGAGGGGAGGGGAAGGGGAGAAGTCTGAAGGGAAATTCGACTTTAAAAGTCTTCCTAAAGAAGTTACCCCTCCCCCCAGTCAAAGGAGCAAAGAGAAAACAGAAGGAAATTTTAATGAATTTGATTTTAGAATCTGTTCTTCAGGGACTAAAGCAATAATCCCAGGAATAGTAATACGATTAGTGAGGGAAGATCTTTGAGTCAGAAAGTCTGGCCGATTTTAAAATGTTAATCCCGGCCCTAATCCACCCGCTGGCGAGTGGAGAGACTGCACCACAAGAGAGTTTTCTTTCTTACTCTTAAAGCAGCACCAGGCGAGGTCCACATTGGCCCATTTCTTGATCATAAGGAATTTCTTCCCAGGGGTGTGCTCATGGTCTGGGGACCACCGGGCAGCAGCCAGGGCGTCCGCTGTGCAGGGGCCTCCTAAGACTGATCCTCCCCAGGGCAGTCAAATCTGTGTGGCTGTTGGGGGCGGTGCTTGTATTCTTGGAAAGGCTTGGTGCAGTTGGAAGGGATAGGAGTTAGGGTGGATCTCCTGGCCTTCCTGGGGCGTCTGAGGTGAGATCTTGGTTTGGTGGAGAGGGTCTTCAAACACTTCTGGAGGGGGCTGGAGTGAAGAGAAGGGGATTTAGCAGTTCAGTCGGAGCATACACCTTCCAGGGTTTTGCAAACCAAGATGCCACCAGATTGAGGTGCTCTCTGAGCAATTAAATGTTAAAGTTGCGTACTTCCTGTGCCCTCTCCCCAGGGTGTCTTGCTCCTACCCTCAGATCCACACTTAGTTTTTTAAGATGCAGCCCCCTCTAATTTCTGGAGGTTCTTTCTCCTAGCCCAATTTGATCTTACTTTGGGGCAGAGTGGCACGTGGGATCATGTGGCAGGCCCCAGCTTGCTGCAAGTGCTTTTCCTGGAAAGCAATGTGAGGTGCCCAAAGGGACCATATGGTTTGGAGCAAGAGCCTCGGAGCCTGAAGACAATGGGGAAGTGAGAGGCCCAGGTCAGTGGTGGAGCTTGCACGGCTGCAAACCTCCCTTTCAGCCTAATGAAGCTGTTGTCTGGGGGTAATGATGCACATGCCCGAGCGCTTTCTTGCCCTGATAGTCTAGAACGTGATTTGTCATACAATCTGAATCTTTGGGAGGACTTTAGACAGAACCTCCCCTAAAGATGGAGATGAGCCATATGTGCACTTTGCATCTGAAGTGAAGGAAGGGGGGCAGTAGAAGGGGGGACCCCACCCAGCCGACTTCCCCAGAGGACAGTGTTCTGGCAGGGGCCTGGCAGCAGAGAGGACAAAGTCCTGGATGAGTGGAGACTGCCTGACTCTGGGGGTGGGGTGGGCTCAGAGGTGGGTGATCTGATCACAGCATCCCATCAGAAAAATGGCTCTGTGTGCTGCAGAAAAGGGTACTGAACTGGACATGCTGGGTGCAGTGGCTACTGCTTCCCACTCATGTCGCTGAAAGGGACATTCTGGATGAAGTGCTCACCTCCTGTCACTTAGCTTTCATTTTGCTCAGTGTCCCAGTTGATGGTCACTGGGGCCACGCTGGACAGACAGTTATTTCAGTGGGTACTTTTGAAGTAGGAATAGTAAAAGAGAAACAAGAAGTGGGTGACAGACTTCCTGGGAGCCTGGGAAGTGGAGACAGGAAAAGAGAGGACATCAGAAAGTGCAGTGGGAAAGACGCAAAGTCAATCAAGTAAGAAAGCTGGGGGTGTGGCAAGGAAAGTGGAAGGATGGTGGGTTTGTTTGCCAAAAGAGTGATCTCCCTTTTGGAGTTCTAAACTGGGCACAGTATTCTACTCATGTCTGGTGACAGAGATGCTTTACTCATCAACAGAAGTAACCCAGACTACCATGGATCTAATAGATTTCTTTCCCCTGTCAGATACAACAGTGAAACCCCAGTGACCTAGCAGGACCTCTGAGTAATAGCAACAGAAGTGAGTAGTGGATTTTGGGTAGGCAAAGAGAACCTGTCCACATCTGCCTGTAGAGACAAGGGCTTTCTCTCCTTCTCCTCCCTTCTGTGCCCTCAGTGTGAGGTACAGTGCCTGGTGGCACAGCAGATGCTGAAAGGATGTCTGTGGAGAGACAGGATTGGTGCAGGGCCCCAGGGTGGGCTTCATACCCATGTAAGGATGTATGCCTTGAACAATGCTTTTTCACTTTTAGGGAAAAGGGAGGCAGGATCTGAGTGGTAGCTCTTCCCTTGGTTTCTCTACCCACTGCAATCTGAGAATTAGCCCACAGTACCACAATCCTGGGATCTCTGCTGGGTGCTCAGCTGCAGGCTGGAAGAGGGCTTGCTGGTTGGATGACTGCTCACACCTTCTGTGGTGGCGTAATTTTAGGAGATAGAGGGGTGGGGTGGGAAATAGAAGTGCCATAATGAAAAGAGGAGCGCTCCCTAATTATCCCTGCTGGCTGTGGGGGATGGGCAAGGGCAGATGGAAACCCTGGTCACACCTCTGCTGCCTCAGATCACTGCTAAGGTCAGAGGTAAGTTGTCACCAAGTTCTGCCAAGGTCTGGCACATGATACTCTTTCTGCTTCCTCAGATGTCCCTGTCTCCTCTCTGGGCACTGGCTGTGGGGAGGATGGAGGCAGGGAGGGAGGTTGCCCTGGTGACAACTCCAGCTCTTAAAACTCAAGCCACAAGCTGCTCACCACAACACCTGTTACCACCAAGAGTCTGTCTTGGGGTGGGAGCAGAGGTGGCTCTGCTGCTGTGACTGGAGCAGGGTGCTGGCAGGAAACTCAACAGGACGGGGTTTTCCACTAATTTGGTTTCTTTCTTTTCTTTTTTTGGCACCAAGGAGCAGGCTCAGGACCTTGCACTTGCCAGGCAGGAGCCTGTGCTGCTGAGCTACATCCCTGGCCTAATTTGAGAGCTTGGCTAAACATGTTTAGAAAAATGGGAATCTTTCTAAAACGATCTGATTTTCTTTCTTGCTACGACATCTATGTCCCAGATACCTGTTTGCATCAGTTCTGAGAGTACACAGGCAAAGATGCTTGGACTCCTTCCCTCTTGGCGTCTTGATTCTGTCCTCCTCTTCCTCTTATTCCTCTTCCATATTGATAGAGATACAAAGCTGGGTATGGTGGTGCACACCTGTGATTCCAGAATCCAGGAGAATGAAGTAGGAAGATCGTTGTGAGTTGGAGACCAGCCTGGGCTACAAAGTATACTCAAGGCCAGCCTGAACTGCAGAGTGAGACTTTGTCTCAAGAATACCAAAACAAAACAGAAACCTATTTGTGAATAATCTTTTCTGAGGCAGCTGTAGCCTTATTATACCTAGCTTTCTTAACTAAACAAGCTTGCAGATTGTATATTTATAAAATTTTTATTTATTTCCTTATTTTTTTTTTTTTATGGTATTGGGAATTGAATCCAGGTCTTTTGCAACAGATTGTGTCCATGCTTGAACATTATGTAACTTTGTTAAAAAATTGGAAGGCAGCATCTGAGTCAGTTGTCCAAGCGGGGCTGGAACTTGCTATTCGGCTAGCTCAGCCTGCCAGAATTCTGGGATTACAGTCATGTGTCACTGTGCCTGGATAAACTGTACTTTTTTATTTGACTTCTAAATATGAGGAGATTGAGGCTTATGAAGGTTAAGTCCATGTCTGGGATCCTCAGGCCAGCAGGCAGAGCCAGGGTGGAATACAGGACCATCGGCCTCAGTGCCCATGGCTGCAACCACTCACCAGTCTTCTCTGCCCTTTCTCACTCTCTGAAAACAACTGCTGGATGCCAGCTCCAGCAGGCTACTGGGGGTGGGGCCGGGACAGCCCTGGTCTGTGGGGTAGGCTGGTTCTCACAGGCTTTGGCCATGAGCTTGGAACTATTCTCCATTCTTTTTTTCTTGGTGAGAAGTCACAGTCTTCTACCTTGGGAAAATCATTTTTTTCCCCCTCAGGTCTCTATGTCTTGCAGTTCAGAAAAGGATGATGGTGATAGAAAGGGAAGGAATCTAAGGAGTCCCCCCATGGGTGTAGTGACCAGCTAGAGAGCTCCGGCTATGGGTGCCGCACTACCCCCCTCTTGGGAGTGTCTGAGGAAAGGTTTATTCAGCTCACTGTGTGTAGAGGTTTTGGCCCATAGCCAACTGGCTCCAAGGCAGGGTGACAGTTGGTGACATGGAGGTGAGAAGTAGGAGGAAGAATGTATTACACACACTTCTAGGCCTTGGTGATATTCTTCTTCCACTAGGCCTCTCTCTCTCTCTCTCTCTCTCTCTCTCTCTCTCTCTCTCTCTCCCTCTCTATATCTCTCTCTGTCTCTGTCTCTCTTTGGTGGTACCAGGGATCAAACTCAGGACCTTGCACTTGCCAGGCAAGCTCTTATACCACTGAGCTATCTCCCCACCCCCAGGCCTTACTTTTTAGTATCAAGCCCTGCTATCAAGCTAACAAGCTACCAGTGGGCTGATCCCTGCAACTCTCAAAGCCCCACCTATGAATCCATGTGGCTTTGGGGGGACGTCTAGATATATGCTGCAACAGGGAATCACCTGAGGGTGTGACATCAAACTTTAATCTGATTCCCTATGTATACATTGAGCAGAAGTTGAGAGGCCCCGAAGCTGAGGCTGATGGGCTTCCTGAGTGGTGAAAGGGGTTCTTGGCATTCTGTTTGAATTAGGGTTTATGGTGCTGGAGTTTATGGGTGTCCTGGCTGCTCATCTCTGTGTCCTTGTAGATCTCAGCCTGGCATGGCACTAAGAGCCTGGGTTGCTTGAGCTCATTGGTTCAGTATTATCCATTAAATTCATTTGTTTTTTGCCATGCTGTTGAGCCAACTTTTCTACCATGTAAGATCACTTAATTCGCTACCTGAACACCTTCAAAAGCTTCCCATTCTACCCTTCATAGTTGCTCCCATCTTTCATTTTAATTGCTTAGCAGGGTCTGTAGCCTTGAGCCCTGCCATCCTGGGATGGGGTACCTTGACCTCATCACTAGTTCTTTTGTTTTTTTACTTCTGTGTCCCAGCAGCTCTGTCTTCAGGTGTGCCTTTGCTATTTTTCAGGGGCACTGTAGAAGACTTTGTAGATTTTGTCTCTTTCCTGTCTGAGTGCTCCTTCTCATTTCAGAGGCCCCTTGGCAGCCAGGGATGAAGCTACCCTGGTGGACACCACAGTCACTCTTCATTACACCCCTGTCTTCACCAGCAAGTCATCTGTGAGTAGTCTGCATGCTTATTTGTTTACTGATTCCTTGTCTGTCTCTGACTAACCTGAAAATTCCACATGGTAGCAGGACCTTATCTGGCTTAGCAACTCATCTTCCCAATGTTTAGGACACTGTTTGTCACAGAGGTTGTGCTCAGTATGTTTTCTGGATAAATGTTGACTTGAATATATTTCAAGTGATGAAGATGCACCATCTATTCCCTAAGTTCCCAATATCCCAGCTCCAGGAAAATCCTGGCTGAAGATAGGAATGACTCACAAAGAATGATTCAGTTCTATGTGTGTGAACATGTGTGCTTCTGAGCGTGGCCAAAGCAGGTCTCTCTCCAGGCCTGGGGCCATTTTCTGACTTGGTGGACACAGCACGGAGACTTGATGCCCACAGGTTGGCCTGGTGCCCAGCATGAACCGTGGAACCCTGTGGATGGCACCACTTGTAGTCCAAGAGGATGGCTGCACCCACCAGAGCTGCAGATGTCTCTTCTCTTTATCCAAAAAGGCTGAGCACATGCTCCTGCTACAGCATAGTCTGGATTGGGTGCTTCTGAAGCTGAGGATCTCTCAGGCAAGAGGTGGGATTCCTCAGAGCAGAGTCACAGCCAAGCAGTTGGGAGGGTAGGCACACCTGTGAGGCAGCCACTGGCAGGGCAAGGAAAGCCACTTGGAGGCACACCTCCACAGTTCCCAGAAGCTGCCATCAGCATATCTGGGATAACAGTGGCAAGGTCCTGTCCTCTATCCATGACCTCTGAGTCACTCTGCATCCTACCCCTGGCTCTGCCCCTTGAACACTGGTGTGGTCAGGTCAGCTGAGGGGTAGGTGGAGGGTGAGGCCTTATTCCTGCTCTGACAGACTTGGTGTCTGGGCACCAGGGAGCAGAATAGAATGTAGCTCTGCTTTCACGCCCTGTTCATGTTCACTCATCAGCAACCCCAGTTATTTATAACCTATGGAATGTCTGTCTCACAGGGTGTGAGGCTGCTGTGTGTCCTGCTGTGAGAGCAGAGGAAGCTCCATGGAGCTGCCCTCCTGGAGTTTACATCCCAGCAGAAAACAGGCCAGAGTCACATAAATAAACACTTTAGATGGCAGCAGGTGGTTATGAGTGCTACATAAAGTATGCTTTTGTGGAGAGAAACCTACAGTAACTAAAGTCACAGGGGAGCATTCAAAGTGGCTGATGCTGCGGCTGAGGCTTGATGGATGAGAAGCCAGCCATGGGGAGAGCTAGAGAGAGAGTGCTCCAAGCAAGGCCCCAGCACGTGCAGACTCTGGGAGCAGGAATGACCTTGAGTGAGGAAAGCTGTGTGTGCAGAAGGCCTTTGGGGAGTATGGCGCAGACAGCAGACAGTCGTGGGCATGCAGCCATGCACCATGGGTAGGCATGCCTAGCCCTGAGTGCGTTCCTGCTTCTGGTGCTGTGCTAGTGCTGCAGACAGCATCTTCTTTAATTCTTGCCACAGCTCCATGAGACGTGCATTGTTAGCGTCCTTGTTAAGCAGAGAAGGCAATGGAAACGCAGACAAGCAAGGTCAGTTGTCAGAGCTCACTGAGTGATTCAGTCAGAGTCTGAACATGTCTGATTCCAATGATTCTCTTATCCAATATGCAGGAGAACAGTACAAATTGTCACACTCTTCCACAGGACAGGGCAGAAAAGGGACAGTATGGGACATCATGATCATGGTCCTGGGCTATTGGGAGGAAAGAGCTGTGTAGAAAGCTGTAAGGATAAAAAGTCATCTAGAAATCACACCCCACTCGCAAATGTTTCTTGTTCTTTGATGAACAGGAGTTCCTTTGGATCCAGTTGTTTTAGGGTCTCAAGGTGGGAGGCATCGCCACCTGTTGGTTAAAATGGGTACGGTTGTACTACAACTCAGGAGAAGCTAGGGTTGCACAATTGCCCATCTGGTGTTTTAGGGACACCCACTGGATGTAGCACCCACTGTAGAGGATGAGGGGTCCAAGGTGTGTGTGTGTGTGTGTGTGTGTGTGTGTGTGTGTGTGTGTGTGTGTAAGAATGGTCTTAGTGTGGAGGATGCAGGAGAGCTCAGCTCTGCATGGCAGGATGGAAGGGGCGAATTGGAAGGGTGGGTTGCATCTTCCTTCTTTCCTTCTCTTTTTCCTTCCCGTTCTCATTCCCTCTCTCTCCTCTCCTCTCTCTTTTGAGAGAGGGTCTTGCTATGTACTGCAGGCTGGCTTTGAACTCACCAATGTAGCCTCAGCTGGCACCAAACTCATGGCGAGCCTCCCAGTTCCGCCTCTCCCCCCACCCCCGGGGCTGGACATGTGCCGTGCCCGGCAGGCTGTGTGCTGTATCTTCTTCTCTCCTGGGTGCCTGAGAATCTCAGAGAATGAAATGAAGCAGGATGTGGAAGAAATGAAGTGTCTGGGTTGGATATGAAACTCAGGCTCCATCAGAGAAACAACACAGAAAAGCCAGGACTGAGCAAAGTGCAGACAGTGTTCTTATGTAACTGTCAAGGGATGTACATACAAGCTGTTTGCTGCGGTGGTATTTGAAATAGAGAAGATGGAAATGACGCATGTGTGTCTTAAAGAAGGAGAATAAAGCCTGTTGCATCCATCTAAGGGAGCTCTGTGCGGTTGTAAACACAATCAGTGAGGAAATTCTTCAGGTACAGGGATGGAAAAGTCTCCGAGGTACCTCAGGAGTGCAACGAAGCCAACAGCAAAAGCTAAGGTTAGGACAATGTCTGTAGTGAGCTGTATTTCACATAAAAAGACAGGATATAAAGTAAATACTCACGTTTGCCGAGCTTTGGAAAACAGGCACACCCATGAGAAACTGCAGCAGAACCCTGCATTGCTGCCCAAGTAAGTGGAGGGGCAAGGCACAGAAGAGGCCATTTATCTCACAGTGTATTATTCTGGTTTTTACATTAAGCATTTATGTTCCATGTTCAAATAGTGAGTTTTACAAAGGAAAGCAAGAAGAAGAGGAGGAGGAAGAGAGAGAGGAGAAAGAGAAAAAAGAAAAAAAGAAAGAGAAAGAGAAAGAGAAAGAGAAAGAAATAGAAAAAGAAAGAGGAGGGGAAGGCAAGCAGGCAGGCAGGGAACGAGGGAGGGAGGGAATGAGGGAGGGAGGGGGAAAAGGAGCTCTATTCCATTGCAGTTCACACTGGCTTTTCCTCCTGAGGCCTTTGTTTCTCTGGATCCTTCAGACCTGAGAAGCCCAGGTGGGCTGTGTGCATTTCATAATTATAGCATCCAAGAGCTGGAAGAGACCTTTTATAGTGAACAGTAAACTCTACATACCTGTATGTATAAGGTTTTTCTCATTCTCAAAAACAATCCATTTCTCACAAGATTGCTGTTAGGATTTGTTCACCTGTATTTTCCAGGTCCTCAGCTCTGCATTTATACAGTCGTTTACATAAACTTTTTGCATTGTACTATAACTACCAAGATGTTCAGGTACCTGTTCATTTGGTTGGTCTCAAGGGTTATGTCTTAATTACTTTTCTCATTGTTGAGACAAAATACCTGACACTCAAGGTTAAAGGAGGAAAAGTCTGTTTGGCTCACACTTTGCTGAGGTCTGAGTCTGTCGTTGGCTGGCTCCAAGGCGTTGTGGCATGGAAGAGGGGCATCAAAGAGGAGAAACAGTTCATAGCAGGCAGAAGACAGAAAAGCGACAAGTGAGGACAGCAGCCCTCTTTCTGTCCTTTATATTATACCCAGGATACACACCCTTAGGGGATAGCACTCCTACATAGAGTAGGGCACCCTTAAATCCTATCCAGAACAATGCCAAACCAATCAATGGACAAATTTAGTAAGTACACACCGTCCATCCCAGCATCACACACTTCAGATCCAGCTGCCTCTGCCAAACCCTACGCATAACTGCACGAGGCTTTGGGGGCACATCTAGACTTAGGTTATAACAGAGTAGCATTCCAGGCTGAGCCCTGAGAGTATCCTTGAGGGACTACAGTCTGGTGACAAGTAGGAAAGTGCCCAGGGCCTAAGGGAGGAGATCAGGGGGCAGTGGAGCCATGGAATGGAGACGCGTTGAGGATCATAGTGGGTGGATGAGGACATTATCTGAGGGGCCTGTGACTGGGGACTTTTGGAAGTGACCTGCTGCTGTGGTTCTAGGTGGGAGTTGGGCTAGCTTTCACAATGGGAACTCTTTCCCACTAGGCACCATGCTGAAAGGGCCTGAGGGAGGAGGAGGAAATCTGTAGATGACCAGTGGGAGATGGTTCTAAATGCAGTGTTTGCCCCAGGGAATCATTTGCCACCTCCAGGGGCTATTGGAGCAGCCACAAGGTGGAGCTGCATACCTCCTCAGGGCAGCTGTCCACTGACTCCAGGGAGTTTCTTCCAGAGGGGGAAGGCTAAGAGGTGGGTGCAAAAGAGCTGGAAAGAAAAGTGTTCATAGGGCAGGCACCCCCATTTCTGAGGTGGGGGGGTTGCAGAATCTCTGCCTTGAAGGAAATCTCCACTCCTTGATACTCAATCCAGCCCCCTGCCTACCCTGCCAAGTCAGGAGCCGTTTCCTTTCTTCCCAGGCCAGCAATTGGAGCACAGAGGGGTGCCCAGTTCTCAGAGCCAACCTGGGGCAGATCCAGCTTGCGGGCCTGAGGTTTCTCCCAGTGTGGATTTTGTTAGGATGACTCTGGTGCTCTCCAGTGGGTTATTACATTCCTCAGTCACACAGGTGTCTTCTAGCTCTCTGAAATAATGTAAACATGACAGCTGATTGCTGCCTCACTGTATGGAGAGCTCTAAGCTTATTTGGTAAACCAAATGTAGGAGGAGAAAAATCACTGCTATTAAAAAGCCCATTGCTTCCTTTTAAAAAGGTCCTATATACACACAAATGAAAACCAGGCCATATAAAAGGGAGTAAGCATAATGAAAATACTGTCTCCCTTTGGGATCTCAGTTGTCTAGCATCTTCCCTGGAGGCAGCCTCTGCTCCCAGGGATTTAGAGACTCTCCTGGAAATGCAGCAATGCCTTGGTTCATGAATGCTTCTGATGTAAACAATTTGGTTTGCAAACAAAAGTGTTGTGGAAAAATTTTACTTCTGTTTGCAAACTCTACACCAGGTGCCAAACATGACTATAGCCATCTTTCCTACACATGCAGTAACAAAGCCATCCTCCCCCAAATAGTAAAACAAACTAAGTTGGTAAAGCAAGTTACCACTGTGCATAGGCTTGATGGTGCATGCGTGTGGGTGCTGGTATTTTTTCAACAACTGGCACCACATTGTCCTAGGAAAGGGGAGGTTTCACATCTGATACCTGCTATTCTTTGCTATGCCACATGGTGGCCCAGAACTGACCATTGTCTTAGTTACTCTTGTTGCTGGGACAAATTCTCCACACTCAAAATGAAGGAAGGAAAGATTTATTTAGCTCATAGTTACTGGAGGCCTGAGTCCATACTCGGCTGGCTCCAAGGCAGACTGGCACATGACAGAGGGCAGCAGTTCATGGCTGCAGAACAATTGCAGCAGAGGCAACTGACCAATCAGGGCAACAGGGAGCAACAGAGAGGATCTGTTTCTGTCCTCTCTTATAATACATTCAGGCTATCCCCTAGGCTGGGGCAGGTATACACACCCATAATCCCAGTAGTACTACAACACATAATCCCAGTGGATCATGAGTTAGTCCCAAATTCTAGAAGTCCCCTCCCATAACTACATGAGGCTTTTTCGGGGACGTCTAGACACAAACCATAATAACCATTATGGACTTCTTTGGGGGCTTCCTCACTTTCTGGGTCCCAACAATGTCAAGCATGACTGGAGATGGCCAGCTGGGAAGAGGCCTCGTCCTTGTTGGCTTATCTTTCTTAAAGGCTCCACTGTCCTTGATGGCTATGGTGACCAAGTCCTACTCTGCAGTAGCTTAGGGGCTTGGTTGTTGACAGCTCACCACTTGTTGCTAAACCCAGGGATTGTGTTATCCTGTTTGATTTTCTTTACCCATATTTTGATAATTTCTCTCATGGGTATGCTGGTAAATATTTAATAACTGGCTCTGTAAGGGAAAGAATCTTCATTCCCGTTTGGAGAATCTTTCTGTTTCTGTGGTGTAAATTCTCTTGCCATAGTTGATTTCAAGCTATGGACAATTACCTAATTGTCTCACAAAGTGCCACCAACATGCAATCATCAGCAGGTATTGAGGGGCAGGCACAGCTGGCCCCACACTGTCCCTCCCCTTTGTGTGTGAGGTGATCATCAGTTACCATGCCTGAAGGTGCTGTGTGTATTTCCTTCTGAACGCTTCATCAGCTTGCTGCTCTGTGCGTTGCTGAAATGCCTGACGGATGCTTCCTATTTGAACAGTCAAATCTGCCTCACTTTTTAACATGGCTGAATGACTTGCCATTGGATACATTTATCCAGTGCTTAATTTATTTAACTACTCCCTGAAAGGAATGCATTTAAATGCTGTCAGCATCTTATTATGATTTTATGCCGAATATCTTCATTTACACACCATATCTAATATGTGCACATAAAATAATAGGATAAATTCCTATAAGCACAATCTCTGTGTCAAGGAGATATGTATGTAAAACTGTTGACATTACCAAATTCTGCTTCATAGGGATTGTACCATCATGCTACCAGCAGTGAGACACCTCCTTCCTACATCTTTCCCAACACTTCCTAGCAGTTTACTATTTAAAACATGAGCCTCAAGGCCAAACCTGACTGAAGCTCTGCCGCGTTTATGGGGGCACATTAGTCTGTCTTGTGGGGAGCATAATCCCACCCACAATTCCCATCAGCTTCCAGAGGCAAAAGAGAAGGTGGACCAGAGACTATCAAGCTAAAAGGGAATGTTCAACAATATGAGGCAGGGCCAGAGAGATAGCTTAGTGATCTAAGAGTGTGCCTGGCCAGCACAAAGACCCAGATTTGATTTCCAGTACTGCATGTTGTGCCAGTCCCACCCCAGGCCTGCTATACTGGCCACCAAAACTGGAGAGGCTGAAGCAGGAGGATCATTAGAATATGAGGCAGTGGTCTTTTTTTTTTTTTTTGTTTGTCTTTTTGAGACAGGGTCTTGCTCTGCAGTTGAGGCTGACCTTGAGCTCACTTTTGTAGCCCAGGCTAGTCTCAAACTCGCACCAATCCTCCTGCCTCAGCCTCCCAAGTGCTGGGATTACAGGCGTGAGCCACCACGCCCAGCTATGGCAGTGGTTCTTTAGTTTGACAATATCTGGAAAAGCTACTGACTTTGAAATAATACTTCCACAATGTGGTCTACAAGGCAGGGGAGTAAACAAAGAGAACCAAGTTGGTAAAACAAATGAAGCCAGAGGAGTCTTGAGTTTCTAGGACAGTGGCCAGAAGACCCTCGGAGTAGGAGAGGCCGAGAGAATGGGGATTCCTTGTTCCTGATCTTGCCGCTCATTGAGGAATGATTGCAAGGCTTCCGTCATGGCATCAACACTGCACTAATGTCCTTGCACATGCTACTTACTCGCAGGCAGTTTCCATTTCTCTGCAAAAGATATTAATCAGAATTGGGCAGAATTCTTTTTTTGAGACAGGGTCTAGCTGTGTAGTTTAGACTGGTCTTGAACTCACTATGTGGCCCAGGCTGGTTTTAAACTCATGGCGAGTCTTCTACTTCAGCCTCTCAAGTGCTAGGGATTCAGGCATGCATCATCATGCCTGCTTGGGCAGGAGTTTTTTTTAACCTGAAATTTTATTTTTTAAAAATAGCTAATCTACTGGGTCTCAAGACATTCAGTAGTTGCACTGGGGGCTTCTGGGCTACAGAAGAGAGTCACACCCTTGCAGAGGGGCCACAGTGAGGACCCAGTTTTGAGTTGAAGATGAATTGGTCAGGGGTGGAAATGATGAAGGCATGGGGACCAGAGTGTCTCAGCCTTGGAGGACTCAGTGAGACAGAAAAATTGACCACTAGTCAACTTTTTAACTCATAGCCTTTATTTTTTAGAGTAATTTTACATTTACAGATATACTGGGAAGACAGCACAGAGATCTCACATGTCTGCCAACATGGTTCCTTCTAGTAATACTCACTTGGGCAAGATGCAACTCATGAGCCAGTGTTTTAAAAATAAATTTATTTGAACATGAGGAAGGAGGAAAAGAGAGATGACAGATAGCTACTGTGGACAAAAAGGGAGAATTCTCCAGTGAGTTGCTCCTAGTGAGCCTATCTTGATGCATTACCATTGACTCAACTCCATGGTTACTCCCATTTCCTCAGGCTTTACTCACATCGCTTTTCTGTTTGAGTCCCATGTAGGATGGCACACTGCATTTAGTTCCCATGTCTTAAGTGTGTTTTGGCTGTGAGATTTCCAGACTGCCTGTTTTTGGTGATGTTGATAGTTTTGGGAGATTTTGTAGGTTTTCAGATGTGGTCATTGCGAGTACAGTGGTCACTGTTCTACAGAATGGCTGGACCAAGGCCACCTTGAGGGTCACAGGATTCTCCAGTGGAGCTTTCATGTCTGGTTGCCTATTTGACTGGATTAACAGAGGAGAGAGAGCCTGCAGTGGCATTGTTGCCTGTGGAAATTGGTTGGAGGACACTTCTTTGTTAGTAAAGGGTCAGTGGAAGTCTTTGGAAGGGGGAGGGATATTTAAGCATTTCCCAGGGTGTGGAGAGGGGCAGATGAGAAGATGTTGGGGCCAAAGATTCAGCAAGAATCAGCAACTTTGGCCTGACCCAAGGCTCTGCCACTTCCTAGACGTGCAGTTTCTTAGAGTTTTTGAGTTTCAGGCTCTTGGTCTGCAGAATGGGAATAAGAACTCCCAATGCCCAAAGACGGGATTTCATGGAATATGTATCACAGGCCTGGGACAGGGTTCAGCATTTTCTAGATGCTTCAGAAACAAGAGTTTGGGTCCAGAGAAGGCAAGAAGTTGTCTTTAGAAGTGATTTATTCTTCATTGAACTGAAAAGGGTCCTGCTGAGTGGGGGCACGTAGAGAACCCAGGCATCTAAGCCTGCTTTTGGATTTTGGGTCAGGGGAGGATCTGTGCTTCTTTAGGATAAGGCACCTTAAGCCGAAGCTTTCACTGAGTTTTCTTCATGAAGCTGCTTGGCATCTTGGTCTTGTGGAAAGCAGTTGAGGCATGACCGCAGTGATTTTCAGACAGATTTGATTTTCGGACACTTGAACCTGAAATGTAATATAGGAATATACTTATATATGAACACATAAATAGATATGAATAACATATATCTTTTGCAAAAATTCAGGTTTTGGGATTTTGAAGGAAAATGGGAACTGTTCAACTACTCATGAAAATCTTCCACCAGCAGTTCCTGAACACGTAGGAACAGTGCTGCAATGTAGGGGAGAAAAGGGATCCAACGTTTCTTCCGGGGATTAAAAGTGAGCCCAAAATTGCCAGGACTTGGGAGAAAAAGGCTCCTATTGAATTCTCCTTTGAATGCCCGAGCCCCTTTCTCTCTGAGTGCTCAGTGTTGAGATGCAGCGCCCTTATTGCCTAGGAACCCAACAAAGACTGGCTTGGTGGCTGCTTTGAGGTTTTAGTTCCATGTGGAATTTTAACCATGAAAAGGCACAAAGATTGGTTTCTTCTGAGACCTTAACTGAACATCACAAAGGGGGACAATTAGTGGGGTGCTAGACTGTTGTCTACCACCAGCTGTGCTGCTGCTATTTAGAAACTTGGGCCCCCCAGAGCCAAGTGGGGTACATCACCCTAGTCCCGTCTGTC
The DNA here is from genome assembly GCA_004027025.1 of Myocastor coypus. NCBI lineage: Eukaryota > Metazoa > Chordata > Mammalia > Rodentia > Myocastoridae > Myocastor > Myocastor coypus. Next base: position 30,469 of record PVJA010005491.1, read on the forward strand.
TCCAGTATTCACAAATGTACTGCAGACTCAACCCGTTAATAGTGGAGAGTACTGGGTTCTGGCAAGCATGCCTGCTGTGATAGAGTGAGAAAAGATCTTTATTCAGTTTGTAGCCTGATCGTGCCACTTAACTTGCTGGATGTTCTCATCTGTAGAATGGGATAATATGCCAAGACTGAAGGCCCATTACTAGGTAAGGTGAGATGATCATGGGTAGTGTATACATCTGTTTTCTGTTACTATAACAAAATACCTAAGGCTAGGAAATGTATAAAGAAAGGGGCCTTTGTTTAGCATCACTGTCACCAAAAATTTACAGGTTCTTCTATGCTTTGAATTGTTTGTAAAAAGCACTTAACGGTTCCAGGATTAAATGCCATGAAGCCTGCGAAACAGTCCATAACAAAAGTGCAGTGAATTGTTGCTGATTCTCAACAAATGTTTGAATAACTATTTCCATAGTCTTCACATGGATAGGCTAGCTATATATATATATATATATATATATATATATATATATATATATATATATATAAATGCAGTGGAAGTAGTATAGTTACTATACTCAGTTGTATCCAGACCTTTAGCATTGTTTGCATTTATTTCTTTTTATCTGTGGTAGATAGCACTTCAGTGAACATCTCCAAGGAAGTGTCAATTTCCTTCACTGGGATTCTTCTCTTAGGACAGAATCCTAGAAGTGGAATTACTGCCTTTAAAGGGTTGACTCAACAGTTCTTGAAGATATTTCCATATTGCCACGTGGGCTGGAAGTGGAAAACGCGGAGAGGCTGTTGTGCTGTGCTCAGCAGTCACTTGCTTTTCCTTTTTTTTTTTGGACTGTCCCTCAAGCTTTTATTGAAGTGCAATGATCTGGGATGAATTTTAGATCTTGTTAAAAGCAGCCACACCCATGGACTGCACATAGTCCTCAAAAGCAGTGATCTGCTCTTCCAGCATATCTGCTCCAACTTTATCATCTTCAGCCACACACTGTATTTGTAGCTTTTTAATTCCATAGCCCACTGGAACTAGTTTAGAGGAGCCCCAGACCAAGCCATCTGCTTGAATGCTTCGGACGCACTCCTCCAGTTTTACCATATCTGTTTCGTCATCCCAAGGTTTCACATCTAGCAAGATGGAAGACTTGGCAACAAGTGCAGGTTTTTTGGCTTTCTTGGATTCATACTGTGCAAGCCGTTCTTGCCTTAGCCTCTCTGCTTCTTCACTTTCCTCTTCATCATCAGAACTGAAGAGAACAATATAATCATCATCTTTACTGTCCGCAGCTGCTCCACCTTTGGTGCTGTCTTCCAGATTGGCAGGGCCGTACTTGCCTGAAGCTTTCCTCACTCCTGGCAGGCTGGCCTTTTCCTTTTCATAAGACTTGATGTGATTGTACCAACGTAGCACATGGCGCAAGTCCGCAGGTGGGGGGCAGGAGACTGCTTCAAACACCACCACATCCGCCTGTGAGGGCACAAACCCCTCGATGTAGCTCTTGTCGGCCAAGTAATCGTTGAGCACCTGCAGGCTGGCGGGGCTTTTCAGGTCTCTGAAACTCATGGCCTCAGCTGTCTGCGGGAGCTGGGCAGTGGTGGAGTGAAGAGCGCAAAAGGCCAGCGCCCAGCGCTGGAAGAAAAAAAAAAAGCACTTGCTTTTCCTTTTTGGTGGCTCCTCTGTGTACTGGTTTCTTATATAGTCAGTTAGGCTAAAATTCATGGTTTCAAGACTTACTACATTATGTAATCATATCAAATTTGAACCCAATGAAGTTTTCATTTGCACTTATTTGCTTTTAAAAGCTTTCATTATAGAGTATACATAAGACTTACTTATCTTTTGTGATGGAACTGTACTCTGAGTGTGTGTGAAGCATGAGTAAATGGTGGCTGGAGAGATAGTTCAGTGGCATAAGTACTCTCTTGGCATGCATAAGGTCCTGAGTTCAATCCCTGATACAAAAAAAAAAAAAAAAAATCATGTGTAAATGGATGGATCTTTAGGAAGGGTCTTGCTATTTTTCTCAAGTTGGCTATGAACACCCGGGACATTATCATCCTCGCACCTCCCAACTAACAGTGACAACATGCTGCCACCTCGCCTCTTTTTTCGTCTTCATTGATTGCGTGTGTCAGACTTGTGACTCTAACTTAGGCAGAAGCAGAATAAGTTGGTTCCTCGGAATTGGCAACAGCTGGAGCTTCAGCGGGGCTCAGTTAGGGGTTTCACCTACACCCCTATGTCCCAACACTCCATCTGTACTGAGATTTTTTCTGCGCTCAGCTTTAAACTCAGGCAGGTTTTCTAGTGATCTCAAAGAAGATCTGTGGTGCCTGGAGGCCCAGTCCTGAGTACATGCTGCCAGCCTTAGGCTTGTAGTGTCTCCCACGGCTCACGTGGCAGCAGCTTGACCCCCAGCTTGACACTATTGGAAGGTGCCCATGAGGGTGGGGGGAAAGGGGTTCCTGAGTCTTGGCGTTTGATTGCCCCTTTTCAAATGTGCTTGCCCAGTCAGGAATGAGTTCCTTGCCCGTGGCAGCAGGAATGAGTTCAATCTTTCCCTTGGTGTCTGAGAAAGCGAGCTATCCAGTGCCTCTCTACCATCCAGAGGAGAGTGGGGGCCCTGGAAGCAATGTGTTGGCAACTTGCAGATTTAGGGCAGCACAGCCCAGGCATCTGGGTCGCTGTGAAGTGCAGCAAGATCGAAGATATAAAGCAGTCTTGACTCCTTTCATGTGTTAACATCTCTGAAAGCAAGAGATGTTTCTGGTAAATGTGTGCATCTTAGATAATGGATTACCAGCCCTCCCTAACCATACCCTTGTTCCAACTTACAGTAACTTGATACTACTTATCAATGGTATCAAAAATTGAGAAATATAAAAATTCACATCCTGTAGCTCAGAGGCTGCTGAGGACTTAAGTGGATGAGTGAGCCTAGTCTTTCCACTTCCCTAGGGCATAAGTCCAGTCATTATGCCCTTTTAAACAATAGAGAAACAGTTTTCAACGAGGACTGTTATTTGATCAAAACTACATAGTTTTAAGGCTTCGAACTCAGAAGGCCTTGATTCCAGGAGCTGTGCTTTTACCTAATATGTTATGCAGTTCCCTTGTTCATTTCGAGGGATACATTTTGCAGTGAGGGAGCATTTTACTGTGGGGTTTTTGATCAATAATCAGAAAGGAGAAAGGTGAAGCCCACTTGCTCCAAGTTGCCTTATCCTGGCAGCATCAACCTCTGGTACACAGGAGTATGCAAGGTACAAAAAGTAACCACAAGATGGCGCATTGCACCCATTTCCTTAGTGTGAGCTCAGGGCGCGGCTTTCCTTTCCCTTCTCTTGTTTTTCCGTTAACCCATAAAGATACTTAGTTTTTTGGAGCTGTTGCTTGTTGGTTTTCAGAAAATGTGATTTTCATTGTTGAAGGACACGGAGCCTGCCACAGTGGGTGTTGGACACCGTGGGAAGAGTGTGTGTGGAAAGCGATGGCTTGTGGAGGAATTTGGTTCAACAACCAGGCCATAGTTGACAGCGTTGGTAATTATCTAATGGACAGCTTGTCACGGCCAGCTGAGCTGAATCAGCATGATTCTGGGCATGCAAGGCCCACCTGAGCATTGTTGCCAACAGCATAAAAGCAGAACTGTTGGGAAAGATGTGCTATTGGTTCTCCTGGAAAAGCTGCTCAAGCTGTCTTTTCTGATAGGACTCAGCTCTTCTTATCTCCTGAGGAGCTCGGGCCCTTCCTATCACTGAGGATAGCTGAGGTTCTCTTTGGCAGAGTACTGGTCATTATACCTTGAGTATTACTTTCCTGGCTGCAGTGCAGATCCCTCAGCCAGCTGGCACAGATCCTTCACCCTGTTGGTACAGACTTCATAGCTTCTCCCACTGACCTTTGGGCCTTCCCAGTGCTGATCTCTGATACAGATTTGCATGTGACATTGTCATGGGCTCTAATCCTCTAGCCGAACTCATGGAGGATATTACCAATGGGCTCTTGGTCTTCAGCTGGACTCATGCAGGACTTTGCTGTAAGATCTAGGCCTTCAGGTAGATTCTTTGGGTCTTTAGTGTGTGGACAGATCTGCACTCTTGTTACATTCAACACCTTGGGTGAATATTATTAAAAATCCTATAAATTATGTGACCTGTATTAAATCTTTTTTCCCTTGCAAGCCCTGTATACAACAGGTGGTGTTTGGTCATATCATACTAAGCCTCCTTACTGTAGCCCATTGCCTCTGGATAAAAGTTCTATGAATTGGCTGAAGAATCTGTTCTATAGAAGAATGAGATAGTCAAGATTTTGAGTGTCCCTTCAAATATATTTGTGAAGCTTCAAGCATGGAGGCTTCCTGAGCCTTCTTCTCCCACCCATGACCCACTTGCAGTGCTGATGGGCATATGTGGGTAGGAGTCCACCCACTGGGCTCAAGATGGGTCCCAGGTCTAGAAGAGTTGCAGCCTTCCCATCCTGAGCAAGAGGGTGAGAGCTCAGATGATTCTGCTGAATGGATGATACGAAGTTAGGGCTGGCATGTCTGAAGGGTTGGGGATGCAAGTCATGGGTGGATGAGTATATCCTAATGTCCCAGAGATAAGAATAAATATTCTAAAGTAAGACTCTGAATGTTAGGGCTCAGGTCTAAAAAGCAGTCTCTCAGCTCTCTAGCCTAAAGTGACCTCTTTCATTTCTCCTCCTCCATGAATCATAAAATACCTACTTTGTGCCAGACACTTACCAGGGGCCAGAATTCTGAGACCAACCTATTTACTAATGCTTAATAGAAGAGGCAAATACATCTAGAAACATATCATTTGATGTATGTATTTCATCACACTCCAGTGTGATGAAAGAGGAGACTGAGTCAGACCTGCTAGAGATTTTGACCCAGGCCATTTGATGCCTGGGGATTCTTTTGCAAGTGACAGAATCTCCATTTTACTCAGCTTTTTGAAAAAAACAAATGTGGGGAGAGGCTGAAGGTGTGATTTGGTCACACATATGGGGGCAAAGTAAGGCTAGTGGGAGAACGCAGAGTACTAAAGCAGTCAAGCGGCCTCAGCCCTGAAACACCTTGCCTGAGACCATCCCAATCATTGGTGGCTAGGCAACGCTGTGTCTCATGATGCTGACTTTGTTAAATGTATAAATAAACTCTCTTACAGTAGTCGAGCAATTCTTTTCCTCCCATCTGGAGAGAGGGCCCCATCTGACCTCAGCTTTTGTCTCTGATCTTTATTTCTTCGTCCTCTTGACATTTTCCTCCAAGAGCATTGGGATGTGGCAAATAAGGATTGTAGTGTAGGTCCCTCTTATGATACTACAGCAGAGCACACAACACTGGTTAATATATAACTTGCATTTCTCTGGATTCAACAGCACAGTACCAGCCTCTGCTTGACTCTGCTCTACCATGCTTCTTAGTGGATAGTGTTGAAATGGGGAGAGCAGAGCTGGATGAGATCACGTGGTCTGATGATTTATTTTGATTGTCAAATTGGTTGAATTAGGACATTAGTAAAGCACATTTATGGGTGCATCTGAAAGGATGTTTCCATAGATGATTGGCATGTGGGACAGCAAATTGATGGGGCAGACCTGCCCGGAATGTGGGTGACAACACGCATAGGCTGGGAGCCCAAAAGGAACAAAAGTGGAAGGAGGAATCCTGCCAATGCAGGCTGTGTCTCTTTGGCTGCTATGAGGCAGGCAGCTGTCCTCTGCCAGCCCTTTCCAATCACAGGCTTCTGTCTTGCCATAGCCTATAAACATGAGCCAAGTGAGCATGTATTGAAACCATGAGCTGAAATAAACCTTATCCTATTTGTTTTCCTCAGGTATTTTGTCATAACAACAATGAGCTAACTAACACACATGGGAAGACCAGAATCAAAAGGAGTAAGATGAGATAGCCAGAATCACATTATAACAGCCTCTTCTCATGATCTCAAGGTGGCACTCTCACTATCTATCTTTTTTCTTTGTCACAGGGGAAACAAACCCTCCAGCACAGGAAGCTTGGGAAGATCACTTTCATACCACCTCCAAGCCATCGACTATGCCGGTGCATGTCCACAGAACTGATGTGAAGGCCGAGCAGGAACATCGTATGGTACTTTGCTCCAAACTGAATATGGGAACATGCCCCAGTGTCACTCACTCTCTTTTCCTCTATGGGATCCTCACAAAGCTCTGAGGCCTAATTAGTACACTGGCTGATAGAAAGTGAATTCCAGACTCCCTTCACAGGTTAGAGTGATGGGGGAGAAACTGATGAGAGTACATTTAATGAAGGCAAAGCTAAAATGGTAGATTTGTTTTGAAAAGATTGACTGCTCAAATGCAAGGTTGAACTTGGGTATGTGTGGTGTGAAACTCTCTTCTTGTTTGCCAAGACCTTAAACGTGTGTGATTGTGTGGCTAAGAACTGTAGCACTGACCTAGGTGGGTGAGTAAAAGTACTAGGTTTGAGGCAGGAAATGAGCCATAGCCACGGCAGAGTTGGCTTAGCGAGAGTGAGCCAGATGGCAAAGGGCCTGGGAACCGTGCCCTGGGGAGCCATACCTCTCAGTGGCTGGGCGCACAGGCAAGGCTAGCCTGGAGGTGGTCACAGCATGGCCTCTGCTTTCCCAGCACCTTGAGGGCTGACATGTGATGGAGATACTGCATGGGCCATGTGTGCTCAGGAGACCCCTTCGAGTGTCCTGATTTACGAAAGCATTTTAACATTGTTCAGCCCTTGGAGTCATCTCCTGGAGGAAGCCAGCATTGTGTGGCTTCAGAGAGCAGTGGTACTGGGCAGCCTCAGCCCACCTCCTTGGTCCCTGGTGATGTCATTCCATCAGGGCCACCAGTACCATGAGAATGCCTTCCGCTGCAGTCCATGGGACTCCTGAGCATATTTGCAAAATCTTCTGGTTTTTTGTTCTGTTTGCTTGTTTTCATAGAAAAAGATGGTAGCAGTCACATGTTTCAAGGGGGCTAGAGTTCAAAAACATTTTAAAATTTCACAGCTTCAAAGACATTTTCCTGGGGACTAGGGAGATAGCTCAGCAGTCTAAGCACCTGCCTGGCAAGCTTAAGGACCCAGGTTTGATCCCTAGTACTGCATGTTGTGCCAGCCCTGGAACCCAAAGCACACCATACTGGTCACCAAAACCAGGTGTGGTGGTGCATGTTTGTAATCCCAGCACTGGGGAGGCTGAAACAGGAGGATCACTACAAGTCCAAGCTGTGTAGGGAGATCCTATACCACATACATTAAAAAAAAAAGACATTTTTTTTTTTCTGTTAGATGAAAGTTTGGGACTGGATTCTAAGGTGTTTTCCCTAGGCTTAAATGTATTTGGGTTGTTAAATATGTCCCTGTTAGTAGTATGAATTTGACATTATTAACCGTGGGTGGGTTTCACATGAATTATCTCATTTCGTGTCTCAAGATTTCCTTTGAGAATAAGCCTTATGATTGTCTCTGTTTTGCTGGGAGTGAGAACAGGAAGGAGAGCTCGCTGAGGGGCACCAAAGGCTCCCTCTTCTTCTCTTTGTAGATCTGTGTCTCAGGGTTGTTCCTTTTCATGCTCAACAAATGTAGAGTTAGTCTAGGTTGGTCAGCACAGGAAGTAGAGCTCTAGTCTCCCCTAGAGGTTTTAGAGGCACAATGCTAACTTTAGCAAGCTCCCACTGACTGGCTACTGACTCTCTGGGTTGAGACACTTTTTTCGCTGAATCCTCACTATAGCTATAAAGTTGGGAGGGGGAGAAAGTAAGTAACTGGTCCAGGGTCACAGGGTCTTAGAAAGAGGGTCTAGGATGGTTCTGCTTATACCTGAGGTGGAACACTGGGTCTTGGTTGCTGATGTAGATGTTTGCCACAAGAGAGTACTTGAATAAACTCCTAGGGAAGAACAGAAGACCCCTTAGCTTCTGGCTGGAAGGGACAGCCAGGTGACACCTAACAAAGCCTGGAAGTATTCCAGAGTCTCTGGAATAGTGGAAAATAGCCAGTGATCCTGAAGGGCTCAGTCCTACCTCGGAACTGCTCTGGTTCCTGAAAGCTCCAGATGCCATGGCACCAGCAAGTCCCCCAAGGCTGCATCTGGAGTTCCTGTTCTCTCTTACCTCAGCTCCTTCCAGGTTCAGGAATGGGAACAAGCCCTGTGGGATACTACCACGGAGTGACCAGGCCATCATTTCCTGATAGCCATGTGTCCTGGTGAACTTTAGCCCTCCCAGGCTCCCTGAGTTGGGCTAGGATGTCAAAGCCCCGTATCCTGTTACCACAGCTCTGCAGTAGCTAATCCCCAACTTAACCTCATGCCAACCAAATCAACAAGAGAGGTTTCCCTCCCTGCCCTTGGTGGTTCAGCTGCTTGGATGACTTTTGTTCTCCTAAAGCCAGAACCTGATACTTTAATTATCTTGGGAATCACATACAGACAGACATATGGAGAGGGGGACAGTAGTTTTGATTTGGGCCTTCACTCAGCAGATGGGACTCCAGAGTGACACATGCCTCCCAGGGAACAATGTGTCACATCAGATCTACTTTTTGTCTAGGAGAGGCAGGCCAAGGTGCCACAGAGATAGCCAGGGCATTGCTCTAGAGGAAGGCTTCTCTGTAGGGTGGGCATTCCTTTCCAAGGGCTCTGAATCACATGGGAGCAGGCTGTCTATAGGGAGAAGTCAGCTAACCATTCCTTAGAGACTGTATAGTCTCAGACCCTATGTACCTTCCTGCCAGGCTCCTAAGAGCGTGATCATACTATGTATTAACCATAGTAGGGTTCCTGAGAGCAGTAGGAAATACACTTCATAATTACACTGGGACAACTCACACAACCTAGGACATAGGATGGATCTGCTAGAAATATCCAATGCAAGTTCTTAACACTGCCCAGAACCGTTTGGCTACTATGCGACCTCAACCAAGTAAATTAGCTCTTCTGGGCCTTATGGTCATTATCTGTAAAATGGGACTAATGCTGGAGTTTACTGAGAAGGCTGTGCTTTTTGCTGTTATCTTTATTAACCTTGGCTGCCTCTCAAAGTCTGCAGACCAAATGGCCTGTTCTCAAGGATTGCTTGGTTTATGGTAGTTTTGTGGCTTTAACTAACATGAATACCTAACTCTAGTCTGTTTTTGTAGGTCATTAGTTCAGGGGAAAAATTGTTCTTGTGTGAGGAAACAATAGTTGAAAGCAAGTGTGTGACTTCACCTTCCCATTAGTGCTGGGAATAACTCTGAATGTTGGGTGAGCGCTTCATCTGCATGTAATTAGCACGCCCACCGCTCATCCAGGAATATCGGCTCCATCCTCTTTGTGAAATGGAGCTGGTTATTTTATTTTATTTTATTTTATTTTATTATTTTTTTTTTTTTTGTCTTTTTGAGACAGGGTCTCGCTATGCAGTTGAGGCTGGCCTTGAGCTCACTTTTGTAGCCCAGGCTGGTCTCGAACTCGCACCAATCCTCCTGCCTCAGCCTCCCGAGTGCTGGGATTACAGGCGTGAGCCACCACACCCGGCCTGGAGCTGGTTATTTTAAATCTGGCTTTGAATTAATTTTTGAAGCCAGTATCTTGATGGTTTCAACTTGTTTCTGAGATGCTGAGTTGAATTTTATGACTTCGTGGTCATCTTGCTTACTCTATTTATCTAGTGTGGGGTGAGAAACCCCTGGCCGCCACTTCTTAGGCAGCATTTGTGTCGGCCAAGGGTAGTGGGTCACATCCAGCAGTCCCAGAGTTCTGGGCTTCTCTGGTGGGCTGTGGGGAAAGCCCTGTCTGCTGCTGTCTCCAGCTTTTCCAACACAAAATGAGGCAGTGGGAAAACAAACCTGGTTGGAGTGCTTGTGTGTGTGTGTGGTCTTGTTGGGTCTGCAGTCTGCGGATCTGCATTTCATAAAAGGGGTTCCTATGCCTAGGGCAGGGCTCTGTTACCTGGGCACTGAGATCACAATGTACTGGAGAGGGCTGTGAGACAGCTTCCTACCAATTCCCTGCACAGAGCTAAACAGTTATGTTGTAATCCTGGGTCTGCCACCTGCTAGCTGTATGCATATGGGTGATATGCTCACCTCACTAAGCCTCGATTTCCTTATCTGTAAAAGAGAGTTATAACAGAACCCTGATGTGCTTTTGCTAGGATTTAGTGAGATGAGGCCTGTAGGCCCCGCAGGAAAAGACACTCATCACAAGCAGTAGTGACCCTAGGTCTGCTGTCAGGGCCTCAGTGAGCTTAGAGAGCCTCTGGCTGAGAAGGCTCTTTGCTGTCCTCTGGTGGTGAGATGTAGTGTGGCAGCCTGGTGGAGGAAGCTGGGAGATCTTCGAAAGCAAGAAAATTGCTTTTGGGTTTTATTGCTTTCCTGATGACCTCCAAGAAAATCCATTCAGTTTAAAGCAAGGGGAGAGGGAAAAACCCTAGTGGGTCTGAAAGCCGCATGATATCTTCTTTGGAGAGAGGGTGAGCAGAAGAGGCTTGGTTGGCTTCTTGGCTGTGAGGCGAGGTGCCTGGCAGAGCTGGATGGAGACAGTGGCAGCTGGGTGAGAAGGGTGTGAGGCTGCCCCGCTGCTGCCAGATGTTCACCTTGGGCATGGCTGGCACTCCTAGGCTTTCTCTGAGTCTCCCTGGAACTCTCAGGTTTTCAGGCCACAGCAGTGTCTACCTTGCCTCCCTGTCTCAACAGCACCTCACAGCACAACCAGGATGTCTCTGTCTCTTGATAAAACTTAGGATTTGCTCTGAGGCACCTCAGGAGTCATAGAGGTCTTGTCAGGGTTCTCTGCCCCTGAACCTTGGAGAAGGAGCCTGCTGTGTTCTGGCACAGTGCTTAGAACAGTAGGAAATTTCATGCAGTGGCTTTGCCTCCCTGTACACTGTAAGTTTCTACCCTTGAGGACAGGGGACCACAGCTGGCCAAATCCCTCTTCTTATAGTACTCAGCAAACAGCCATGCAATTAACAATAGCTCAGTGAATATAACCACACTGTTCTCAGGGAGCACCTTAAGACCTTGATATTAATAATCAGTTGTATCTGAGTACAGTAACTGTCTTTTATCTATGTTTTCACATTCTATAGTTTCAGGTACTGTGGCCAGTTTCAGCCTGAGAATATGAAATGGAAAGTTCCAGAAATAAAAAATGTGCAAGTTTTAGGTGGTAGGCATTTTCAGTAGTGTGATGAAATCTCAGATTCCTTCCTTGGTTCATCTGGGATACTCATTATCCCTCTGACCAGTGGGTCCACGCTGTATCCGCTACCCAACTGCTACTCCATAGCCATTTCAAGTATCATGGTGCTTGTGTGTCCCTTATTTTACTTAATAGTGGCCCCCAAATATAAGATTAATGATGTTGCCAATTACTATACACCAAAGAGAAGGGGAAAATGGTATGTTGAGATTGCTAAGCTCTCTAGGAAATTGTTGTTGGTCTATTACTGTGCCTAGCTAATTAAACTTTGTCACAGGTATGCATGTAGAGGAAAGATCGCATTATATATAGGAGTTGGCACTGTGCATGGTTTCAGATAAGGGAGACCACTGTACCTCAGAAGGAAGGCTCTAAGTTCTGCGAGGTGTCTACAAAGAAGGACATGACAGACCATGGCCTCTAAGAACACATCTTGTGAGATGGCCAAGTTCAAATAAATTTGTTAAATGGTAGCACAAGTCCTGTGATTACTGAGGGCCAGATGAACTGTCCAGGTGGGGATCCTGGAAGCAGGCCGTCATTCTGGGGCTGTGACTGCTAAGAGGCACAGGGCCCGTCTGGACAAGGCCCCATGCTTGGCTTAATTCCTTGTTATTGTCATTTTGAAATTCTTAATTTTTCTTTCTTTCTGGTTTCAAAGAATTTCAAAAATTGACCCATGATCATAACGCATTTCTGTGGTGCAGTATAGTAGTTCACTCAATGTATAGGACGTGCAGCCATCAAAGCAGGGTACTTAGCATATCCATTGCCTTAAATATTTATGATTTCTTTGTGTTGGAAACATGCAAAATCCTTTCTTTTAGCCATTTAAATATATAAACTATTTTTTTTTTTTTGTCTTTTTGAGACAGGGTCTCGCTATGCAGTTGAGGCTGGTCCTGAGCTCACTTTTGTAGCCCAGGCTGGTCTCGAACTCGCACCAATCCTCCTGCCTCAGCCTCCCGAGTGCTGGGATTACAGGCGTGAGCCACCACGTCCGGCTAAAATTCTTATTTATTTATTTATTTATTTGTGGGACCAGGGTTCGAACTCACGACCTTGCACTTGCCCAGCAGGCACTTGTGCGTCAGAGCTATCTCCCCAGCCCCCTATAAACTATTATTAGTTGTAGATTTACAGTGTTTGAACTGCAGCCCTGTATCTTTGTTTTTTTTTTTTTTTTTTTTGAGATGGGTTTTGCTATGTAGTTTAGGCTGGCCTCCCCCTCAGTCTCCTGTCCTGGGATTACAGATGTGCACCACCATGCCTGACCCCATGCATCTTTTCTTTCTTTAAAAAAAAAAATTTTATTTATTTATTTATTTATTTTTCTTGTTTCAGAACTTTTGTTTGTTCATTTATTTAATTTTATGGCCAGCTCAGCCTGCCCTGAGGGCAGGGCTGGTGCAGCATGTGGTGCTGGGGATCTAACTGGGGTCCCTGCAGGCACCTAAGCTTTCCTAAGCAGGTGCTTTAGACCACTGGGCCATCCTGCTGGGCCCACCCCATGCATCTTTTCATTTGCACCAATCCTTGCAAATTACATAACCAGTCCTGACTTGAGCTCTGTGACCAGGAGAAGCTCTGTGGTGGTGGTGGCGGGGAGCTCTCGGCTGCTTGGCTGAGGTTGAAAAGTTGAGCTGGAGCATGAGGACGTGGCCATCCTGGTATCACCACCACGTACCTGATCAGGATGTGCTTGAGATATCAGGGACTGGACATAGGTAGCCTAACTTGAGCCCTGTTATAAAGTCGGGTCCCGGATGAAGCTGCATGTAGGCTGCACTGCTCTGCAGGCAAAGCAGCCTGTGAGAGCCATGATGGCAGGGCCCACATACAAAGGCTGCCTGGCCTCACTTGGTGCACTGGAATTAGATTCCTTCCTGAGATGTGCTGTGTGGACACCTCCCAGGTCTGGTGAGAAGCCCAGAGGAGAACCCCAAGAAATGGCTCTGTAACCATGGCACAGGGGTTTCCTCATGGAGCCTCGCACATCTCTGGCAACAGGTGGTCCTCATTTGGGATTTGGCTAAGGCTTGGAATTCAGAGCCTGTCCTCAGGGGTGTGAGGAGCAGCTGTGTGCTAGAGGAAAAGGTCCACGGCCTCCAGGAAAGCAGTGTGCCCCACAGATCTCTACTCCCTGTGCTCATAGACAGACTAGACTTGCACTCGGGTTTCTTCTACTTACCTAAACCAAGGCTTTCACTTGTGGGGGTCTGTGTAGCATGGCGCCGTAGAGAGTGCAAAGTACCAGGGTGGTGGCTGACTCCTGTCAGGAGGTGCTGACACACTTGTCAGTGGTTCACAGGGGGACTTGAGAGGTCAGAGAAGAGAGGCACTGTCCAGGCCAGCAGGGCTAGGTAGCACTAGAAAGATAGGTAGCCAGAGAGCACCCTGCAAGGGCAGAGAAGGCCAAGAAGGTGGAGCGGAAGAGTGGAGGTGAGGCTGGAGACCCTGAGGAGCATGCATGTCCTGTGTTCATACTGTATTACCAGCAAAAGAAGGGGCCTTTGAGCTGCATACACTGTAATGCCAGTTACCCAGGAGGCTGAGACAGGAGGATTACAGATTCAAGACCAGCTGGGCAACTCAGACCCTAGCTATTAATACAATTTTAAAAGGGCTGGGGATATAGCTGGGCATGCTCTGGGTGCAATCCTCAATGCAGCAGAAAAGTGAAAGCGAAAGGGTGAGGGAAAGAAGGGGACTTTATGCAGATTACCTGCCACTTGCCTCTATCCCAAAGGCCCTATTTGAACTCTAGACCCAAGCAGGATTCAGAGCTTCTGGGAAGAGGGGCCTGGCATCAGCCATTCCTGCCCTGCTATTTGTTGTCCACCCAAGGCTCTCTGGTCCAGTTCTGTCTGTTGGTCTCTGGCTTCGCTGTGCAGTCCTTCTTTCTCCATACTGAAGGGAGGTCACAGTCTCCATCCTAGTGTGGCCCTAGCCCACTTCCCCACCTCTCCCGCACCTCACAGCAGAAAAGCTGCAAGCCCAGCTGTTAGAGAGAATGGTGTGCAATGAGGGTCCTCTGCAACACTGGGCAACTCCCTTCACCTCTCTGGTCCTCAGTGTCCTTAGAAATGTATGTGGCGGAGTTGCCAGGGAGAAAGGAGAATCTGACCTAAAGGGTCTGCAGGGGACCCTGCTATGTCCTTGTAAGTGTGAGCAGGGTCAGGAAACATGCTGCAGAGGAGGGGCTATGGCTGGTGGCCACTGGCTTTGGGGCTAGAGACGGGCCCCATGGACCATCTCAAGGCCTGGCTGACATAGGATAAAGGCGAGACCTGGGCTGTGGATCACCTCTGCAAAGTACAGAGCAGCTGAGTCCTGACTGTTCATGTAGCCCTTATTTACCAGGTGTGCTGTGGCCCAGTGCCCTTGGTGCTTTCTGATCTCTGTGTGTCCCCAGAAGGATATCAGGTATTTCCCCCATCCTGGGGGAGCAGACACTCAGCATTCCTTACCTACAGCTCCCAGACAGCCTGGCTCCAGAGTGCCACCGCCTCTCACTGGGCACTTCCTGCCTCTGCCTGGAACCTCCCAGACCCCAGGGCATCTTGACTGGGCCTGTCTGTGTGAGCCCCAGTCTTGTGTGCCTCCACCTGCCCGCTCTGACCAAACACCACACCTGTGAGAAGCGTTGACCTCCAAGCCTTCCTTCCTGTTCTTGGGATGGGACAACAGCCCCGCGCATTCCACAGTGGTGACAGCGTCTGTAGGTATTTGGGAAATACCCACTTTCCCTCTAATACACTTGTCTCTGTTTATTCAGGATATAGTAAACTTTTTTTTTTTTTTTTTTTTTTGACCAGGGATTGAACTCAGTACTTTGTGCTTGCTAGGAAGGCATTTATGCCACTGACTTATATCCCCAGCAGACATTTTAATAACACACAAACAACTGAAAGAAACAAGATCAGGAGTCTAGAATGTTGGTACATTTCAAATATATTTTATTATTTTTCTTTTTGTCTTAGAAAGAATACGAAATCTGCATGCAATGCTAATGATCTCTGACATTTACATAGCATATGACACAGCAGGATAGTGTGGCCTTTACAGAGGGTCAGCCTGTGAGGGGCGCCCTGCAGAAGGTATGTACAAAGAAAAGGGCGCTCGAAATCCCAGCTTCCAAACCAGGAACCCCTGTGCCTCATGAGTTGCACGGGAGTCACAAGCATATTGCTGCTTTAGTACTGCATGTTCCACTGTGTGGAGAGAGAGAGAGAGAGAGAGAGAGAGAGAGAGAGAGAGAGAGAGAGAGAGAGAGAGAGAGAAAAGCGCACTGAAGCTTTCCTCTTGTCAATGGATCGTGTGCCTCCAGTTGTGTGTTGTGTATGAAGTTTAAAGTTTTTCTAAGGTTTTCACTAACAGTGGTAGGAGCTTCACATGCTTCTGAAACATTGCAGAGTGAAGCAGCAAAGCTTTCAGAATTCCTCAGGCTGGAAAAAAGACCCAGGACCTTCTTTTGGGGTCACTTGCCTCACCCCCACAGGACCTTGGAAATGTTTCCTAGACTGAAAAAATGAACCGGAGGATTGAAGCACATTTCTCTGGCAACTAAACTGAGTTCTTCCAAGCACAGATGCAAGAGACCTGCTCCTGCCTGCCTGGGGGTGACAGGGGCCACTGCGGAGTTACACTGAGGCTGGGACCAACCGTAAGCCCAGGAGAGCCTGGCAGCTGCGCAGAAGGCGCCAGCACTCTTGGGCGGAAGTGTCCCGGGCTTGGATCAGAGCAGCGCTGCAACGAAACGTCTCAGCCAAGCTCACTGTTCCTCCGGGGGGCTTATAAAGCTCAGATGTGTATCGATGGATGGACAAATACAAAAAAGCATTTTCTTAAAAATTGAAAGGCATGAGTCCCCCCCCGATTCAGCAAAGAGCTGCCTGTTGATGTCTGCAGTGCTAGAGAGCCGGGTCTCACATCTGGAAGCCTTTCACACACAGCTATAAAATGTAAAAACTGACCTGGGTAAAAAGTGCTTCATAACAATATATAATTTGTGTCTGATGCCTGTGAGAAAGAAAGATTTTTTTTTTTTTTTTTTTTTTTTTTAATTTAACCAGCAAAGTCCTTTGCTCAAGTCTTGAAACTGGTCTGGAGTTTTTGCTCAGAGATTTTGCCCCTATTCTTCGTAGACCCTGGGAAGAGAAAGACCAAGGGTTAACGCTCAGGAATGACGCGGGCTGCTCAGAGCTGCTGGCTGTGTGATGTCATTCAGTATGCAGGGTGTGGACTCGGCTGGGGGAGTGGGAGTGCCATCTCTGGGGACATGACTGTGATCACAGGGGTCACAGAAGCTCATGTCAGGCTTTGCCCTTTCTAATCAGCTTTGGCTTCTCCAGTCCCACCTGTTCCTCAGGGCTCTATGGAACAAACCCTCTTGTATGGGGGGAAACTGAGGCCTTAGAGACCTACGATGTGCCTGGTCAGGAGTCCTGCCCAGTGTGGTGTCATTTCTTCCTTCCACTTACCTGCATAGAGTGCCTCTTCTTAGAGAAAATAGCCCAGGGCTGGCTATGCTCTCTCCTGAACAATGCCAGTTCTAGAAGCCTGAGGACTGCAGAGGGGCTGGTGGGGGTGGGGCTCTGCCAAGGGGCCTGGCACCTGGTCTTGGTGGTGCTGCCTCATGCCTGCTACTTATTAGGCATCACAAGCCATCTTGCCCCTCACCTCCCAAGCTGGCTCCGTCTAGGCATTTCAGTTTCTCCCAGTTGTGTCCCATGGTTGCCCTGAGCCCACACTTAACACCCTGACAGCCCAACATTCCCTGCCTTGCTCTTGAGTTTTAAGACCAGCTGAGTACTGGCTGAAGCAGGAAGGTGTGGCTGCTGCCTGTGGCGGCCAGGAGCTCCAGTCTCTGAGATGTGCTCAACTCCCTTGCCTAGCCTCACAGGACTGACCTAGTGCCCCACCCCCGAAGAGGACTTTTAACCCTTCCTTGATCTCCACTGGATATTCAGAGACCTTTTTATCTCTTTACAGGCCCAGGGTAGGGAGAGCAGGGACATGCTCCTTTGTCTCAGCACCCAGGCAAGGAGGATGAACTCCTGATGGAATGAAGTGAGGGCTGGTTGGTCTGGCGGCCAGAGGTTCTCATACTTTCAGCAGTGCAATCTGCAGAACCAGAGGCCAGGCTGGGCTGCATTCAGACTCCCAGGTCCTTCATGCATTCTGAGCCACACTGCAGGTGCAGGGAGGGTGAGGAGCAAGGGGGTGGGCAGAGGCCTGAGTCTCTCCCTAGAGCTGAAGCAAGATGCTCTGATCCCCTCCTCTAGCTGGCTCTGGGCTAGTTCATTCTACTTTGATGATGCAGGGCTTACAGGATAACAGAGAGTGGAAGGGGCAGGTCATGCTTTTGTCAGGTGAGCTCTCTGTCCTGACTGGAAAGAGCGTGCACTCCTGTCCTCGGACAGATAGAAAGGAGCCTCTTGTCCTCATCACTTTCTATATCAGGCTTCTGCAAACAAGCAGTTTTGGAAGCAGCAAGAGCAAGTTCAGGTGCAGGAGCTGTGGGAAATCTGGTCACAGGACTGAGCTGGAGGGGTGGTGCTGGGCCAGGTGGTGGGAAGGACAGCTCAGGTACCCACTGTGGCTGGTCCTCCCTCCTGGGGGCCTGGCTTCCTGCCCTGGCTTTGTCCTGTACTCCCAGGGTATCACTCTCCTCCAAGTCTCGCCTTGCTTTCCCCCTGTGCAGGGTGTGGTGCTCACACTGGCTCCTGGGTAAGTCTCCTGAGGGTGTGTGCTTCCCTGGCTGAGCTGTGTAGGTAAAGGTGACCACAGTCCTTTCTTGCTGCAGGAAGGCCCGTTTCTAGTTGCCATGGTCCAGGCAACCAGGAAGTGGCTCTCCTTCCAGGTCCAGAGCTAGAGCCCAGGGGATCAGAGCTAGGACTTTCTGATTATGGGGAAACAGAGCCCAAGGAATACTGCAGTTTGATCCAAAGCACAGGTAGTCTCAACTCTACTTTCCCCACTGAGTAAGAGTAGTGCTGGTTTAAAGTGTCAAATCCAAGGTCCCTGTTAGTACCCATATGGGAAGGAATTTACCTGCTGCCTACGTATCACCAGGCACACCCGATAGAATATGTAGGTAGAGAGGCTACCTTCATCATCTTGTGGGTATACCCACAGTTTTATAGTTAACCTAGTCAGGTAAATGGCCACATCTCACCCTGTAAGATCCAGAAAGGATAGCCAGGGGCTCAGCCAGCCATTTGACGGCTTATGTGATTTTGAAAAAACAGCAATTAAGACAATAATGTGAAAGTTATAACCAACTTTAGGGCACAAAGAGAGAAATCTGTAATATGTATAGCTGGCCAAGAGAGCAGTCGCCAGCTTTGGCAAGTGGTGGGTTCCCATTGCAGGGGGTGGGGGCGGTGCATAGGCAGAGTCTGGTTATGAGCTAGCTGTGGCTACTGTGGCGGGCATGCACATACTCAGTGGGGCTTGGTGGCCTGATGTGGGGGCCCTTTCCCACCCCGAGAGCTGCAGTGTGTTCTGGAGGAGGGTGGGAAGGAGCACGGGAGGGCAAGGGGAGGGGGCATACCTGCGCTTCTCATTCCAGGCGTTGTACCACTTAATGAAGCGCTTGGTGCTCTGCAGTTTGGGGTGCAGGCAGTGCTCCTGGCCACGGTACCTGGACATGCTCTTGGTGGTGATGCTGAAATGGTGTAGGGTGGGTTCAGGTTGAAGCGTGGAGTACCAGCCCCTCACTTGCCTCCATCCCTCTCCCTGCCCCCCTTCTCTCTCCCTCCCACCAAGGCACTGCATCCCTACCTGGCGAGCTCTGTGGAACGCTCTGCTGTCTCCTAATCTCTGACTCAATTCTAAGGCCTAACCCTCTAGAGTGAGTGCTTCCCTTTTGCCCTTGGAGCCATCAATATCTGGGACTGTGTCCCCCAGGCCTACTACACCCCAGCACTGTTGTTCCTAGGGCTTAGGACTCTTAGGGGATAATTCTGGGGATCCAGAGGTGTATGTGCCAAGAAAGGGCTCTGTCCTTGTATTTAGAAGAACCACTATGGGGGTGAGATGTACCCTGCACACACTGAACTCTCATCCTTGGTCCTTTCCCACCCCACACCTGCCACAGATTGTTCCAGGGTGGGACATTTCTGATCTTGAAGCAAAATTTTGGCCTTGAAGCCTGTTTTGATGCTTGAGTGTAAAATCCCAGTTATCTCCTTTGGGCAGAAAAATAAGACCTCCCTTCCTTGTGCTTGAAGATCTCAGGCACCGTCAGCCTGTTCTAATATGTGGTGGATTCCTAGCCATATAAAAGGTAAATATGATGACCTTGTACAGAGACAAGGGCCTGGGTTTGAGCCCCATGTTTGGCTGGGACCTCGGCTAACCTCTCTGAATCTGCCTGCCCATCCATAAAATAGGTAGAATGATAAAACCTACTTCACAGAGTTATTGGGTTGATGAGAAGATGTAATCTATGCAAAGTACATAGCACCTGGTAGAGGCCAGGTGAATGGCTATTGTTTTATTAGTCATTGGTCATGGAGGATGAGACAGCTGAGGAGAAAGACAAGCCTTAGTGTGTGAGCTCTAGCCTGGAGGGGAGGTGAATGGGAGCCCAGCACTGCTGCTGCCCTCAGCTGGTGCTGGCCGGAAGGATGGCAGGAGGCAGGAGGAGAATGGAATTCAAGGACGAGGGACCACCTGACACAGGTGGAAAGTGCCAAGTTAGAGGCGAAGATGGTGTCTCCTGAAGTTCATAGAACAGTAGGTGAAGGTGAGAGGGGAAGGACTGGGAGGAGAGACAGAGGTCAGCTAGTCCCCCGCAGGCTGCGGAAGAGAAAGTGTCAGGGCTTGTGTTGGGTCAGGTTCTAGAGGGGGGCCGGGTTCCTGTGGCAATCTACCCACCCATGAGGAAAGAAAAGGGGAACTTGATATGAGAATGGAGGTAGAATATTTCTGGGGACCTGTTCTCCTTTCTTTATTGTGCTCTAAGTTTTTGGAGTCCCCACCAGAGCCAAAGCAACCTGGGAAAGGAAGAGGTCCTCACTGCCTTGCTGGAGCCCTCTTGGAGACACATGGCTCTTACTAGGGCTGGAGTGTGGAGCCAGCTTCAGAGTGGAATCTAGGTCTTGCCCTCCCCAAGGAACCTAGAGACCTGCAGAAGGTGAACACATGGGCTTTTCTGTGGCCCTGTAATGTGGCTCTTGCACTCCGAATGAAAGGTCATGGCAAAGTCCGGTAAAATCCCCCTTTTTGGTTAGGTCAGCATGCAGGCTGAGCACCCCAAATCCTCAAGGTCAGGGCACGCAGGAAAGCAAGCTCAGCCCTCCAACCACAGTGCTCAAATTCTGCACCACAAAGCGGAGATTATGAAAAAGAGTCATGGAATGTAAGGATATGCAATGTCCACAGCTATCAGACATTGTAGGTCTAGCATCTCTCTCCTTTCTGGGGTGATGAGGATTTCGGGGAAAGCTAGTGACATATGACACAAGTTGTTCTTTCTAGAATGTGGACTCTCCTGGACCCTTCTGGGTGCCAGGGCTCCTACTTGCAATGATAGTCCACTCCTCCATTCCCCATCCCCCAGCCACAGCAGAGATGTCAGGGTGGCACAGGGTGAGCCGGAAAACTTGCTTTTGTTCAGCTTTGGTGGCTGAAAACCTGCTTTGGCAAACAGTGCTGGCCCCTTGTCTGATCTAGAAAGTCTTAGGAACACAGGAAGGGAGAAGAGCCTCCAGCTTTAGGGGGTTGGGTGGGGGTGGGGCTGCTCTGAGTATGGGGGAGGGGAAGGAGAGGTTGACCCCTACTGAGCTCAGGAGGCTCTGGCACGTTTCCACAAGGCTGCAAGCAACCTTCTCATGTACTTGTTTAGCTAACGTTTCCCTCTATAACCAGAGATGCTTAGCCAGGAAAAGTGTCTGCTGAGAGATTCTGTCCTTTTGAGGTTCCACTGCATCCCATGTCCTGCTTTTGTCCCCTGCATGGTCTCAGAAACAACTTCCAATGTTCCCTCTTGTTTAACCCCCCCGAGCTGGAAGTACTGGGGTGCAAAGGAGCTCTGGCTCCTCTTGTAGATCACTTGGTTCCCAGCCCCCACTTAAAAGGGCTTGGGGGCAGTTTTTGTGGACTCGGTCTTCCAAGCCAGGGACAAAGATGGGCTTAATTAAGATGCCGTGGAAGAATGAGTATTGGGGTCAGCTCAGGGCTGGAGGCTTTTCAAATATCACCCACTTCAGCCTGCCACCCCAGGTGGTAGAGGGGTGTGGGAGCAGGGGCTGGTGTACCCTGCCTGAGGAGACTGTGCAGAAGCTTAAGGCAGCAGGGCTAGCCGGCAAAAGGCACTTGCCCAGACTGAAAATAAAGTGTGTCCTGTTTCAGGGGCAGGGGAAGAGGGGCCAATGGTCCATGGCAAATATTTGGGCGCTGCTTTGCCAAGGGCCTGTGTCCTAGCCAAGAGCGTATTGATGGGGAAAGTGGTGCTGGCCTCAAGTGGTTAATTGGGAAGGCAGAGGAGCAAGGAAACGCAGTGTTCTCTGCTCTGTCCCAGTTTTTATAACATTGCTCGCATCCCCACCAGCAGGGCTAAGGTCTCACGGCACATTAACCCCAGTAGAGAACTTTTCCACAGGACCGCAGGGGCTTGGGGGCCCACAGGAGTCCAGCTGCTGAGGAAAGGGCCAAGAGTTCTCATACTGAAATTCCTAAAAGCCAAAAACTGGCCATCCGGGTGGACATCCTCTGATTAAACAAAGGCTCTGTCAGAAAAGGCAAGTTGGGACTTACAGTTTGCACTACTGCTCAGGAGAGCAGCATGCCCCACAGTCTGGAGCTCAGTCCCGGTGCTCTAACTCAATGTTTTGGATTGCCCCGGCACTCTGGGCAGCCCAAGGTACAGACACTGAGGCTGTCTGTGGGAGTCCTAGCCAGAGTGGACTCAGAGATGCTCTTCCTGGAGCCCAGGACAGTGACCCCCTTTGCGACTGTCAACTGTCACACCAGTGTCCTAAGGAACTCACTGGACAAATACAGCGCCAATTTGCCAAGGACTTGATAAAGGTAGAGGGAAATATTTGTTAGTCTGACCCAAGCCCAAGACCTGGGACGTGCATGGGACGCCCTGGGGGTGAAGGAGCAAGAACTCACATAACCATCTTCTCCTCGCAGTGCGGGTACTTTGGCTTCATTTCCAGCTTCTTCACGTCACTGTAGCGGATCTTAGGGCCCTTCCGGGAACACTTGCATTTGGACCCTGTGGGAGTGGACAAGAGGGCTGCTCAGTTGGGCCGAGGTCTCTTGTTCCACGTCGGCCGGCCTTTGGAGCCCACCCAGAATCCCTGGATCCCAGGATGGCTAATAGCTGGTGTTTGGGTTCCCGGGATGGGATCAGACGGCGACAAAGGGATTTCCCAGCACTCACCCTCCACACGCGAGGCGCACAGCGCCAGGAGCAGTACAAGTAGCGCGGCCGCCAGGAGCCTCATGTTGGTCAGAGGGGTGCAGCGCGGAAAGAGGGACGCGGGACCGCGCAGCGACGGGCCGGTGTGGCGCCCCGAGACGCCGACGGGTCGGATCTGTCAGCTCAGAGCACGCCTCCCGCCTTAGCTCGCTGCCGCAGCGCCGTCGGTGGCCGGGACTGTCTGTCGCTGCGCGCTGCGCTTTGCGCGCTCCTCTGTGCGATCTCGCCACAACTTCCCTCCGCCTGCCCTGGCCTCTTTTAAATCCTCTCCTGCCCTCGCAGCAAGAGAGCTCATTAATATGCAGAACCACTCGGTGACTCACTGAGATTTCTCAATGTGGTGGGGGGAGGAGACCTTCCCAGCCCGCCTGCCGCCGGCCTTGGGACTGGATTGCGATCACAGTGCCTCACATTGGGAGCCACGCGCGCACCCACACACGCACATCTGTTCCCCGCTCGCGCGCCTAACTCGCTCTCCTGCGTACACTTGCACACCCAGCCCACAGCCGCACATGCTTCCAAGGCAGCTGCTCTGGTTTGGAAGGCGGGAAGGCCGAGAGGCTGTTCTGAATCCGGTGGATCTTAACCTGGCCAGACAGGCTTATTGTTATGAGGACTCCCCTGCCCCCACCCGTCCCCCCCACTCCTCTGACCGAGTCACGCTGGGGCTCAGATCCTTCAGAGAAGACCTGAACGAATTTTGAAGCAAGTGCCAAGCGGCCCTGCCAGCAGACCTGACCTTTCCACCCTCCTGTTAGACAGGCAGCGCTGGTGGCCAGAACACTGGCCAGGCCTGGTTAGGGGTTTGCCATCGACTTTACTCAGCAAAGCCACTGCCTGCAATCACTGAACTGAGGCAGAATGCAGAGGAGAGCACTCCTAGCGAAGGCTCCCTAATGCGGGTCTGTGGCCTGGTGGCTGTGTGGTCCTCTGTGCACTGAGAGAACCTGAGTGCTCCTCGGCTTCTCAAGCCAAGCAGGTCCCCATTAAGCAGATGGCAGTGGTAACCATCTGGATGAAGGCCTCCTGTGCTCAGAAATTCAGGGGATGCAGAGGGTAGCTGTGCAAGGCAGCCATGAGGCTGCATGTCCCACCTTGTTCCTTGTCAGCCTAAGTGACTTCATCTCGCACAGGCTGCCTGGCACTAGCAAGGGCCTAGGTAATCACACTGCCTGTCCTAGGGAGGCTGTGCGAAGTACATATTGTTACACATACGACAAAGTACTGTAGTTAATAGTTAATGCAGTGTCTGATGCATAGCACCCAGGAAATATTACTTATTAGGGTCAGGTATATATATATATATATATATATATATATATATATATATATATTTACATATAAGAGTGTGGCCATCAAGCCTGTCAGGCTTTCACTTAGCAGTAAAGTGAAACTTGCAGTTTCCTTGAGAGACCCAAGACCCTGGGCAGAGCTGCTCAGGCTGGAAAGGGGCTGGGTTTAGTTTTCGGGCCTGAGCCGGCCAAGCTCTGTGCCTTCAGCCTGGCAGTGCTCACGGGGTGCAGGGGTGGGGTGCTTCTGAGGAGAAAGGGGGGCTGTCTGTGCTGTCTCCTTCCAGCAGGAGCACGTTTGCTGCCACAGGCAGGGGAAGCTGATCTCTGAAGCACAAGCCAAAACCGTGCCCCAAGTTAATGCTTGTCTTGAAGCCAGGCTGGCACCTGGATTTTGCACTCAGCAGGAGATGAGTATGAAGGAATGATTTTTTAAAAGGCATTTATGGCAATTTTCAAATTTAAAGTTAATTTTTAAATAGTAAATAGTATTTGTTACATAAATAGAAGAAAACACAAAAAATGCAAGCTCTCTGAAGTCTAAGCCAAGATGACAGCAGTGGCAGCTTCCGAGCCCTGCCCCCCAGCTTTGTGCACGCACATGGGATATGGCTACGGCTGTCTATGTACCTGCTCTTGCACCAACCAGCGTGCTGTAGGTGTCCTCTTAGGTGGCCAGTTTTGCCTCTACCATTTCTCTTTTAGTGGCCTATTTTGAAACCACATAGTGTAGTGGTCAAGAAGATGGAGTCTGAACTCAAACTGTGTGGGTGTGAGTCTTAGCATATGGCTTTGGACATAACTCTTTTAGACCTTCACATATTCGTCTGTGAGATGGGTGTGACTGGTGGTTGCTCGTGCATGAGGAGTTAAATGAGACTGCACATGTCAAGCTTCTAACATGGGCTGCAGAATACAATAAGTGTTCAGTAAGTGCTGACTGTGGTTATGATGATTTCAGACATGGAATGTCTCATTGGACAGACTACCATAATTAATTTAACCAGTTACTCCTTGCTGGACATTTGGATTCTCTTCAGCAGTGCTATGGGGCAGGTGATCTTATGGCTAGCTTTGGGGGATGATTTCTTAAGAACTGGATATGGTTTTAGAAACCCTGGGCTATTGAGTATCCCTCTTCTAGGGCGTTTAATGCAAACTACTAAACTGTCCTCCAAAAGGAATTTCTTATCCCCCAAGTATGTGAAATATTTTTCATTAATGAATTTCATTTTAAAATATTTGCATCAATAATATGTTAATTCATTAAGTGGTCCAAAAAGACTAGGGATCATGCATGCTGAGTGCTTATTTGTAATAGTAGGCCCTCAAAATAGGGATCAGAGTTCTCTGTTTCCTGGGCAAGACCAGAGGCTAGAGATGCCAGTTTTAGTCCTCAGTCTATGTGTGCTGTTCTTTGCTTTACAAAACACATATGCTGTAGCTTGGCAAACAGCTACCTCTGTTCACCTGAGCTCTTCCACAGACAGCGGTAGAGAAAAAGATGGGACTCCCTGCTGCCAGAGGGTCCATAGATGATGCTGCCCAACTGGGCAGAGGAAGGTGCTCCCCCCTGTCATGCCTTCAGGGTGCAGACTCTACTGAGCCCAAGTTGGGGCTCTAAGAGGGCATGAAGACAGGGTTAGCTGGGGCACGGGGAGGCAGTTCTTTACACACTAGCACTGCCTGCTTCAAGGAGGTCTCCAGGGTACAGTGAAGGGCAGCACACATGGCCACCTCACGGAGGGCAGCCTGCTGTGTGTGTGCATGCAGGTGCCCACAGCCTGACACAGGTGTGGGGTGCAAGGGAAGGAAGAAGCAGAAGCAGGTCCCATTCAACAGGGAGTGGAAACTGGACTGACCCACTGGGTATTTGCTCATGCATTCTGTCCATTCTCAGTGAGCACCTGCTGAATGCCAGGGGCTTCACAAGCTGCTGGAAAATTCATGTAAGCAGAGGCAAGTGCCTGCCTGTTCTCCAGAGTAGTGAAATTGGCATCAAACCACAACTGTGGGGATAATTGTGGAAGCCCCACAGAGGTCAGTGTGACAGAGAAAGCTGGTTCCCTGAGGCTCATCAGGGGATGTGACAGGACAGACTAGGGTCAGCTGTCTAGAGGGAGTGACCACTGGGTTGACCTATAAAAGGGGGTAAGGAATTAACCAGGGTAATCATATGACAGGGAGGCCGTGCCTGCTCTTTATAGCTCCTGCTCCCACACAATGACTTCCTGTGGAGACCCGCCTACTCCAGCCTTTCTCTGGTTCCTGATGTCACACAGAGTCCAAGATAAGTCCCCAGCAGTGCCTACCTCTGGTTGGTACCTGTCATCTTCCCCACTGGCTGTGCTGTGCCACACTGCCTCACCTTATTGCTCAGATGCTCAAACTGTCCCCATCTCAGGAACTCTGTACTTCCCAGTTACCCTGCCAGTGCTGTGCTGCTCATGTCTGCTGGAAGCCCTCTCCTCACTAAGCCTGGGTGCTTGTATCCATTTTTCAGACCCAAGCATCTCAACTGCCCTAGACAGCTTTTGTCCTTTAAACTGGGATTGAACCCAGGGAGTGTGCATGCCAGGCAAGAGCTCTACCACTGAGCTGAATTCCCAGCCTTGGATCTCTTTAAGTTGCCCAGGCTGGCCTTGAACTTGTGATCTTGCTGTTATTGTGCCTGGTAGTACTCACTTGCTATGCCTTGATCTATTTCACTTTTTAAAAATTTTTATTTATTTTATTTTCTTGTTTCAGAACTTTCGTTTGTTTATTTATTTTTATGGCTGGCTTAGCCTGCCCTGAGAGCAGGGCTGGCGCAGCATGTGGTGCCGGGGATTGAACCGTGGTCCCTAAAGCCACCTGAGCTTTCCTAAGCAGGCGCTTTAGACCACTGATCCATCCTGCCAGGCCCCTCTATTTCACTTTATTCATTTCACATACAACCATCTCAGATTGTGCTGCTTTCACATTTATTTGGGGGTGTATCTTGGAGATTCCCTGGTTTGTGGGGTCCCCATCCCCAGTGCCTACAGCCACATATTTCCTTATCTATTGGGTAAGTTGGACATCTTAAATCCCTCCATCAGCCTGGAGGTCTGTGTAGCTGGGGCTTCCTCTTTTGGCTATCCTCTAACCACAGGCCTGTACACTGACCCCTTCCCAGGGCCTTGCTCTGTAGCAGATGGGGAAGAAGGACAAAGGTTCCAGGGACAACTGCTGTTTTGCTCTTTACACTGGGAACTCTGAGCAACTGACACCCAGAGGAAATGGTACAGGTAGTAACCAGGTGGCAAGGGATTAGGTGCAAGATAACAGAGGGGCCCCACCCAGATGGGTAAAGGTGGGAGCATGGGTGCATGGGAGTCTCCCAAACATGGCAAAATGCTCATAACAAAGAGACCAAGAGGTAGGATTTGTTCTGCCATTTATTCACTCAGTAGTACCTCCTTGAATCTTTGATGTATGAAGAGCACAAGCAAAAATACTTTCAGAAAGGACAATTAAGGGGAGAAAGTGAAGAAAAATCATTGTTAGCTAATTCACAAGAAGAACGTGCCTGTTTATTAGCAATCAACGAAAAGCACCTCAACACTGCAGCGTCACGGTATTTTGGTTTTGATCTCAACCCAATAAGGTACAATTTAAATAGTAATAATTCAAGTGATAATGGTCCAATGAGGAAGGAGCACTGAAACATCAAGGTTGGGACTGTTAATCAATACAAGATTGTGAAAAATCACAGTATGCATTCAACTTGTCCGACGTAGACCATTTCACCTCATTACTTCAGAAACTCTATCTAAAGTTCTGTAACAGAAAAATACAACTACAGATATTCCTTGCTAAAAATAAAGCACCATTATATGTGTAAACCACAGGGAATTAAACAGACAATGAAAATATATTAAATATTATCGCAGTATGAAGATGTGTGCTTGCAACGATTGTGGAATACTGAGCAACCAGTGTTTATAAAGTGGTAACTATGGGAACAATGGTTACAAGCATGCCGAACAGCAATCTCTATAGGAAGGGTAGTGCTATGGTTTGTGTGTATTTGTCTCTTCCAAAGCCTCATGCAGTCATTGAAACCCAGTTCTATGGTTTGTGATTAATTCATAATCCAAGGATGGGGGTATGCATCTGAGTACTGCTGGGATTATGGGTGTGCTATACTCAACCGGGGGCAGAGAGCCTGAATGGAACATAAAGGAGACAGACTTGTTCTCTGCAGCCATTTTTGCTGTTACTCCTCCCTTTAGCTCTTGCTGTTTTGCTGCTTTCTGCCGCCATGAACTGCTGCCCTCTGCCATGTGCCAGTCTGCCCTGGAGCCAGCTGAGTATGCACTGAGACCTCCGGTAACTGTCAGCTAAATAAACCTTTCCTTCCTTCATTTTGAGTGGGGGGTGTTTGTCCCAGAAATGAGAGAAGTGTAACTGAGGCAGGTAGTGAAAAAAGGGACACAAACATTTTCTGTCATTGAAAAAGCTCTTTCCTGGCTTTCCAATGCATGAGAATGTTCTAATAATAGAATCTCTAGTGCTTTCAATTCCATGAAGCTGTGGGCAGCAGCCTTTGACTCCATGTAGTGGGCCTTGGGGATGGGTGACAGGTACTCAAGCATGCAGCATGCACTCCAGAGGCAGATGCCCACGTTGGCAGCTGAGGTGAGTCCTCTGCAGTGGGCCTCAGCCCTGTCTTGAGGGTCATCCCCTTTCAGGCAGCGATTTGTTTTCCCTTGGTGGCTGTGCTGGGCCTCGCTGTGCCTTATCCCATGTGCTCTGCCTCTCACCTCTGCCTGCAGCTCCAGGTGCTCACATCCTGGAGGTCCCCAGTGCTGCCCCCTCCCCCTTGTTACCCTTTCATTTCTTCCAGCCCCTGCCATTTGTCACCCTGGCTACCTTCCCTCTCAATACTTCTCCTTCTTCCTGTGAATGCTCAGGTGGTGTCTTCTGATCAGGCCCTGAGCTTCCAGCCTGCTATGTGTCTTTCTTGCTTACTCCATTGCTACGGTATGGGTACTGGGCTGCCTTATTCAGTGTCCAGTGAAAAAAATGAATGGATGAACGGGGAGGACTTCAAGTGGATCTCACTGTGCCCCGATCTGATCTGGAAATTATGGAGATGGATTTCCTGGTCCAGAATCCCATTCTACTACAGTGCGCCACTGTGTGCCTCTGCTTCCTCATCTGTAAACAGAGGTAGAGGATAGGAAAGAAAGAAAGAAAGAAAGAAAGAAAGAAAGAAAGAAAGAAAGAAAGAAAGAAAAAAGAAGGAACGAAAGACAGAAGGGCTCCTCGGCGCGGCCTGAGCGCCCAACCCTACCCTAGCAATGGGGTGCTGCTACAGCAGTGAAAATGAAGACTCGGACCAGGATCGAGAGGAGCGGAAGCTGCTGCTAGACCCTAGTAGCCCCCCAACCAAAGCCCTCAATGGAGCTGAGCCCAACTACCACAGCCTGCCTTCCGCTTGCACAGATGAGCAGGCCCTGCTCTCCTCCATCCTTGCCAAGACAGCGAGCAACATCATCGATGTGTCTGCTGCAGACTCCCAGGGCATGGAGCAGCATGAGTACATGGACCGGGCCAGGCAGTACAGTACCCGCTTGGCTGTGCTAAGCAGTAGTCTAACCCATTGGAAGAAGTTGCCACTGCTCCCATCTCTCACCAGCCAGCCCCACCAAGTGCTGGCCAGCGAGCCCATCCCCTTCTCTGACTTACAGCAGGTCTCCAGGATAGCTGCTTATGCCCACAGTGCACTTTCTCAGATTCGTGTGGTTGCAAAAGAGGAACTGGTTGTACAGTTTGGGATCCCATGAAGAGAGGGGGTCCGTGGACAGTTCTTCTCCTCTCTTCAGCCTGGCTCTACCGCACCTCCCCTGGCCCCAGCCTCACTGCGGCTTAAACAGTACCCTAACCTACTACTAATCACAGAGAAGAATGTGGAGAAGAGCAAGAGTAGAAGCCCAAGCAAGTGAGGACACAGCAAGGGGGGTAGAACCTGTGGGACTGGCCTTTGGGGCCCTGGCCGTGGCCGAGGTGGGGTGGGGGCCAAGAGGACAGGGCCTGGTAGTTGTCCCAGTCA
>PVJA010005491.1:60583-79037 GCA_004027025.1 Myocastor coypus
AAAAGAAAGACAGAAGGAAGGAAGGAAAGAAAGAATGAAAAAAAGACAGAAGGGAAGAAAGAAAGAAAGAAAGAAAAGAAAGAAAGAAAGAAAGAAAGAAAGAAAGAAAGAAAGAAAGGCTGGGGAGATAGCTCAGCAGTCTATAAGCTTGGCAGACACAAGGACCCAAGTTTGATTCCTGGTATCACATGCCACGCAGGCCCTGGTGGTGGTGGTGGTGCATGCCTGTAATCCCAGCACTGGTGAAGCTGAGACAGGAGGATCACTGTGAGTCTGAACTGTGTAGTTAGACCCTGTATCAAGTTAATAAATAATACAAAATTTTAAAATTATTGAAAAAATAAAGAAAGCAGCTGAATATGATGAGAATTAAATGACTCAATACTGGACAAGCATAAGCACAGTGCCTTGCCATATGTAAGTGCCTCATAAATGTTTGCTCTTATTTTTTCATAGATACTGAATCTCCTAGGCTTTTCCCCTCCTGCTGTAGGTTTGCTTAGTATTTCCTTTTGCTTTATGCTATGAAATGCTTAGACAGCACTTTCTGTGCCTTAAGGACCGTCCTATTACTATACAAACAGTCCATAATTCTTCTAATAACACCATGAAACATGTTAGCCCCATTTTATAGATGAAGAATCTGAAGATAGGGGAGCCAGGTCTCCTGGCCCAGGTGGTTTGGCAGAATTCAAGCTTGAGCAGTCTGGCGCTGGAGTCCTGCTCTGTGCCGCTCTCACATGCCTCCTGAAGGAGGGCCAGAACTGTCCCTGCTGCCCTGCCTCACCTTTGCTTCCTTCTCCATGCCCCAGCTCTTCCCCTTGCAGGGCACCCCAACATTATCACTTGGAGCTGCCAGGGCTAGCAAGGAGAAATATAGGATGCCCATGCAGTGTGTGGGGGCAGGCTTATGCTAAAATTATTTATTGCTTTCTAAATTCAAATTTAGCTGGGTAGCTGGTGGTATATTATCAGGCAACTCTACATTCAGTACCAGAGGGTGACATTGTGGTTTGGGGCATCCTTTCCTCAAGGAGGAATCTGAGGACTCCTCTGCAGTGATTTCAGATGCACAGACCTCAAGGCTCTTGGTGTGGCAGACTGAAAGATAGGTGCACTCTTAACTTGTGGGCATTTTTGCTGTGATGGAGAGGGCAGAGTCCTTCCAAGTGGAGGTTGCTAAGAAACTCACGTATCTCCTGTAAATTTTAAGGATCCATAAAAGAATCTGGGGCAGCAGGATTTTATAATTAGTTTTTATCTTGTAGGAAGATCAGTGTGACTGCTGAGTAAAGGAAGGATGACAGACAGTGACTGGGGCTGGGCACAGTAGAAACTTTGGGCAAGAGATGTTCTTGCCAAAGGCCAAAAAGATAAATAATGCGTTGCCATCTTGTTTCTGTGGTCTTTACCTACTCCTAAGAATACAGAGAGAGACTTGGGATGCTGGTGCTTGCAGAGCTTTCTGTCAGTGGGGTCTCTGGCAGCCCAAGCCAGGAGCACAGCAGGAGAGAGGAAATGACTGGCTTTGGGGTAAGGAGTGGTGACTAAGTTTCTTTGAAATCAGTGTCTCAGGCAGACTAAGTACCCACTGTGTAGAGGACTCACCTGCCAGGTGAATGCTTTCCTTGATTAGTTGTGCATGAAGACAATTTTTCAAGCAACTGTCTGAGATACATACATTGTGCTTTTTGTTGTTGTAGTAACTGGTCATTGCTTCTGAACATGACCGAATTCTTCACGGTGAGCGACTCAAGGCCAGAAAAGAATCGTCATAAACAGTTCTCTGGAGCCAAGACCACAGCCCAGATTTTAAGCATACGATCAAAAGCAAGGCGGGGCAGCAGGAAGCATAAATCCTAAAAGTGCAAAATCTGTCCATTGTGAAACTCATGCTGAAGAGAAACCAGATGTGGATGCTAAGGAGAGAGAGCGGGAGGGAGAGATGCCGAGAATGGGTCCCTGCAAAGGTGGATGCCTCCCACTGCGCACGGGCTGACACAGAATCCAGGACTCCTGGCGCCGGCTGTGCAAGTGGGGCAGGCTGTCTACTGTGTGCGTGGTTGGGAGCCCCAGTGTCAAAGGGGAGACGCCGAGGCCCAGGGCTGCTGAGTGCAGGCTACCGCTTTTGCAACCAGGCTCATTTCATCCGATTTTCCTGCACTTTTGTTCTTGAAGATCCAGTATTTAGGACGTTCTTCCAAAATGTATTTGAGTTCTCCTAAATACACTAATTGTGTTCCTCCCACCTGGAAGGATAAAAAAATGTGTTGGCCTCAGTTGCTCTGCTTGGCCTGCCATTGGGAATAGGTTGTGTTGACACACGCCTGCTGATGCTGAGGCCTAGAGCAACTCCCCCTTGGTGCCTGAGGGGGGCTGCAGGGGCTGCAACCCGCATCTCTCCTGAAGCCCCAGTTGAGAGACCCAAGACCAGCAGGAAACATGGGTCAGAGGGTGGTGGTGCGGCTGTTGCTTTTCCAAAGGAGATTTTGAGACAGACCTTGAAGGATGAGTGATTATTTCCACAGGGAGAGGACGGGAGTGTGGGGATCCCTGGGAACACTGGCAGAGCTGAAAGTTGGGGGTGGTGGGAAGGCAGGGTACGTTGAGGGTGCAGGCAACAAAGGATGCTTGGTAAAAGCCTTGAGAGCCTGGTGCCAGAAGCTTATAGTTAATTGTACTGGAAAATTGAATTTAGTGCCTAGGTTTGCTTAAGGCCATTTTGACTCCCACTTCCTAAATGTAGGAATAAATGAGCCAAAATAAGCAAGGAAATGAACAAACTTTCCCCTCCGGGAAGGGCGCAGCAGCACTGAGGCAGACAGGGCTGCAGGAGCTTCCATCCTTAGCTCCAGCCCTGCCATGTGTCACACGGGGCTTCTGTGTGCGGACAGTCTGCCTAGCCACGCCCTGTGCGTATGCATCTGTCTTTGACGCCTGCTGTTTCATAAACACACGCACCAGCATTTCACCCCCAACTTAAATACCCAGGGAGGCTAGAAAAGACCCTGGGGTGAAATGCAGACTTTCTGAAATGTGACTAAGTCTCAGTGTAGGAGTTTTAAATTGGAGATTGGCAAAGAGGTCCTCTAGCCCTGCCTACTACAGCAGTTTGGGAAGCTCTCGAGGATCTGCTGCCATCTCACCAAGCCCCAGCCCACCCAGAGCCTAGGGAAAGTGTGCACCTTTTGGTCTGCCAGTCTAGGAGGCAGCCAGAGCTGACAGCCTGCAGTAAGCTTCATCCTGTTGAGCTCCAGGTGAGTCCCCCAATGCCAGCATGCCAAAGGCCAGTGCGCCCAATTACAGGCTTATCAAAATGTGGCATTCTGTACATATAGGGCATGACGGGCCTCTGGGGCTTGCCTGGGTGCCCATTTTCATTTTATTTTGTGGTTGACATGGTCTTGGGTTCTTTGAATTTTGGGGCCTGCATTTTCCAACATGGAAGAGCTTATTTTGTTGTACAGTACCAGGGATTGAACTTGGGATCTTGCCCTTGCAAGGCAGGCCCTTACCCCAGTGAGCTATATCCATGGCCTAACACAGAAGATCTTATGGATGCATTTTCAATCAAGTCTGCTGTCTTCATTGCTGCCCTAAGTTTCCAGATTTATCTTCATAAGAGACAAAGAAAGGAACTCCCTTTGTGAGGGATCCCTGGAGAGCAGAGGCTTGGTCTCCTCATCCTGCATCCTACACAGGGTAAAGTGCTTTTAGGGGAAAGGCTGGCCTCCATCGGGGTGAGGCTGCAGGGCTACATGTGGAGAGGGTGAGGCCTGAGGAGGGGCCTTTCCCATCCCAAGTCCTGCCTGTGGGCCCTGGGCTGTCTGATGGCCTATGGGGGCTGGGAAGTGTTGCACTGGCCTGGAGTGCCTTTGGGCTGTTTCTGGGCCTGTAAAACTGTATGGAGCCCCCAGGAATATACCACACTCCTCTTGCAAAATTGCCTTTATTTGTTGATTTTTTTTTCTTTTCTTTTAATGACGGCACCTGGTTCTCTTAAGCTCAGTGCTTTCTGAAGACTGAGGGCTGAGCTAGTGGAAGAGAACAGAGATGTGCTGGGGGGACTGTAGAGCTTGAGTGTTTCCAGGGCTGCTGCTGGCTCACCCTCTCTGCAGCACCTGGGCCAGGGAAGTGCTGCTTCCCTTGCAGGTTGGGCAGCTTTGCAGGGAAGACAGTAACCTAGCTGTGCAGGTCCTCAAGTGGGGACCCTCCTGGGTCCTTTCGCAGGACATCTCATGGTGGGCATTCTCCAGCCTAGAAGTACTCCTTTTGCCATTGCTTAGGGAATGGGGAAGGACAGGGTGGTTAAAGTGTGCCCTGAGGGCAGACCCTAGGCATGGGAGCTGGAGGGTAAATGCCCTGGCCCAGCCTTTCAAGGGCAATTCTGGAAGCAAGATGAGGCTCTTGTTGCCTATGTCTGTGCTCTTGACAGCCGCTCTTCAGGGGCTGTTTTTCCTTCTCATCTCTCCCACTCCCTCTCTTTTGACTCCATCAGGCCTTCATCATCATTCCTGGGCAGGGCAGAGTTTTGGGAGGGCCAAGGGCTCAGCATAGCAGGCTTTCTGCAGGACACTGGCTGACCATGAGCACTTGCACACTGTGTCCCCCTAAGAGACTCTTCCACTGTTGGGTTGCTATATCATGATGCAGAGTTGATCTGAGTCACAATCTAGGTGTCTCACCTCAGGTCCCCACCCTTTGGGCATTTGCCAAACTCTACTAGCTTTAATTAGGAATGAAAGGCATCTTAATGTGTCCAGGGCAGGGGCTCCATCCAGTGAAGTGGCATTTGCAGTTAATGAAGCAGCACCTCAAGTTGCCAGCAGCAGAGACAGAGTTCCCAGGGCTTCCCCAAAGGGGTATGTGGAAGACAGTGTATGTGGGGCTGATAGATAGTGACCCATTTCTAGAGGAACCTGATAGCCAGGCCTTGGGGAAGCTGTCTCCACTCACATATTAGGTCCTTTCATTAGGTCTTCGGCCAGATTTCGGATCTTAGAGATGGGATCAACATATCTTTGGGGTCTGATCATAGTATTATTATAATGGACACATTAAATAATGAACAAATATTCTTGAAATGGGAGGAATAGTTTACAGACACATTAGCATTCTTTTTGGAGTCAGGGCTTGAAGAAATGGTGGAGACAAGACTGTAAAGTCTGGTACTCACTGGTCATTGTGGCACATGCCTATAATCCCCGTCCTTGGGAGACTGAGGCAGGAAGAGCATGGTGAGTTTGAACCTAGCCTGGGCTGCAAAGTGAGCTCAAGGCCAGCCTGAACTGCGTAACTGCATAGTGAGATCATGTCTCAAAAAAAGAACCAAAACAACAACAACAGGGGCTGGGGAGATAGCTCCGAGGCACAAGTGCCTGCTGGGCAAGTGCAAGGTCGTGAGTTTGAACCCTGGTCCCACAAAAAAAAAAAAAAAAAAACAACAACAACAACAACAAAAAATAAAGTCTGGGACCAGGCCCTTGGCCACAGGCTACCTCACCTTCTTGCTGTCTGACCACAGAGACTGAGCCATCTCATTGACCTGGCCTAGCATCTGCGACCCCATGGGGACTCCCTGCATAAGCAGGGAGTGAAGGACACTTCCCTGAAAGGGTCACTCTGGGTAAGGACAACAAGGCTCCATTGAAGCCGAAGAGACTCAAACACTGTGACTTGGGCTAGGGAGAAAGCTTAGGGTCTGTCTGCCTGGCTAGCACAAGGATTCAGGTTCAAACCCTAATGCTGCATCCTATGCCAGCCTAATGGCAAGCTGGCTACAGAAACTGGGCCTGGTGGCTCATACCTGTAATCCTAGCACTGAGCAGGCTGAGACAGTAGGATCACTACAAGTCTGAGCTGCATAGTGAGACCCTGTGCCAACTAACTAACTAACTAACTAACTAACTCACTCACTCACTCACTAACTAACAAAGATTTAAAAAAAAAAAGGAAGTAAAAACCATTGTGAGCTGAGTGGTCAAGGCTTGCAGGGATAAAGTCAATGACTTTGTCTCTGGTGTCTGAGGACCGAAGCTTAAAAAAGCAGCTTTCTTCAAGCACTGGTGCCTGCTAGGATAGACTTCTACTTAGTTGAGGAATTACTCTCTTTTTCAATTTCACTTGGAGCAAAGTGGCTTTTGTTGGAGATTCATGGATCAGAGGTTGGTGAAATGACACAACTAGGCCACAAATCCCTTTTTTGATAGAGTACATCGGGAGGTGGTGGGATGCAGCAGAAAATCTGGATTCAAATCCTCCTGTTTCATCGTCTAGCTGTGAGGCACTGGCCGCATCTCTTGATATCTTTAACTTCAGTTTCTTGATTTGTCAAATGGGGACAGTTCAGCTCCCTCATAGGATATTTGTGAAGATTGCATGAAATATGTTGAGAGCGCTAACTGAATGCCTGACATATGAGAGAAGTTTTGGCTGTGTAGTGGGGAGCGGGATATGGTTGCTCCCTACACAATTTCTCTACACTGCAGGGTAGGCCAACAGGCCTCAAGGTTGGAATCATTGCCACAGGGATCATTGAAAGAGAGCCAGGGGATGTAAAGCTTGGCTGAGCCTCTGTTCATTTCTCCATGGTGCTGCTGCTTAAAGAGGTCCCAGACACCTCATGTGCACAGCCCTTAGGAGGGTATTCACAGATGGTTACGAGTAGGTTTTTATCCTCAATTAGGCAGGAAGTCCAATGATTGGTGTACCCAGTTTACAGATAAGGAAAACAAAATGCAAAGAGGGAGCAACACTGGGACCAGAAGCTTGGATTCTTGACTTATAGTCCAGAGCTCTAGACTTCAAACTTGCAGATCTGCAGGCCTTTAAGTCCCACTTTTGGGGGTTTTCTTTTTGAGACAGAGTCTTGCTATGTGGTTCATGCTGCAGTTGCACTCATGGCGATCCTCCTGCCTCAGCCCTCCAAGCTCCTGTCTTACAGGTGTGCGCCACCACACCCAAGCTCAGGTCCTGCTCCTGGGCAGTCCTCATGCAAGCAGAGGGAGCCTCCACTGCAGGTCTTCATGCAGTGAGAAATCTATCAGTGGATGGACACTGCTGCTTTGGGACATAGAGCTACCCGTGATCAAGAGTCACCCCCAGGCGGGCAGAGCTACCAATAGATGGACACCCCTGGCCAGGGACCCTGGTTACTCTTCCAGTGAGCTCCTTCTCAATAGGTTAGGAAGGAAGTGAAGGCCCTGACTTTGAAACCTTCAGAGCTGTGCTAGGCAGGCTGACCTTCACTGTGGTGAGATAGTTGGGCAGGGGGGAACACCGGAAGAGGGGTGAAGAGCACCAGTGCTTTGCACCATGATAGGTTTGGGCATCAACTTCAGTTCTCCTTTTTTTTTTTTTTTTTCTCATTAAATTTTGCTTTTATCGGTCTCAAAATTCTGTGACAGAGTTTTGGTCAAGTTGTTTCCATTAAAACATACTGACTTTAAAACTAATAACTTAAAAACTGCTATACCAAAAAAACAAAACAAAACAAAAAAAAAACCAACCAACCAACCAAACAAAAAAAACGGTCCACAAAACCTTTTGCTTTTCTTTTGAAGGATTTATGATGTGCTGTTATCATTAACCAGTCTTTCGCTATTAAACTTAAATGGCCAATTGGGAGAACAGTTCTGAGACTGGCCTTCCATTTATTAAGACTGGGAAGGCAGGTGTCAGGGATAATATACATTTAGCCTTCTGAGCTTTCTGGGTAGACTTGGTGATCTTGCCGGCTCCAGCAGCCTTCTTGTCCACAGCTTTGACAATATCCACAGCAACTGTCTGTTTCATATTGTGAACAGCAAAACAACCCAGTGGCGGGTAGTCAGAGAAGTTCTTTATACACATGGGCTTGCCTGGAACCATGTCAGCAGTGGCAGAATTGCCAGATTTCAAAAACCTATCTTTCAGCTTTTTATCAGACTGGAGATCAATATTCCTTCAGCTTGGCAAACTTGCGAGCAATGTGAGCTGTGTGACAATCCAGGACAGGCATGGCCAGAAGTGATCTGGCTGGGGTGGTTCGTGATAATCCCCTGAGCAGTGAAGCCAGCTGCTTCCATTGGTGGGTCGTTTTTGCTGTCACCAGCAACATTGCCACACTAGACATCTTTGACTGGCACATTCTTGACATTGAAGCCCACATTGTCCCAGGAAGAGCTTCACTCAAAGCTTCATGGTGCATTTCAACAGCTTGACTTCAGCTGTGATGCTGACTGGAGCAAAGGTCTCATCATGCTGGGTTTCAGAACATCAGTTTCCACTCAGCCAATTGGCTACAGCCAATTTTCTTAATGTAGGTGCTGACTTCCTTAGCAATTTCCTCATATCTCTTTTGACTGTAGAGTGGCTCTGTGGAATCCATTTTGTTAACACCAACAATTAGTTGTTTGACCCCAAGTGTGTAAGCCAGAAGGGCATGCTTGCAGGTGTGCCCATTCTTGGAGATACCAGCTTCAAATTCACCAACACCAGCAGGAACAATCAGGACAGCAGTCAGCCTGAGATGTGCCTGCAATCATGCTTTTGATGAGGTCTCTGTGTCCAGAGGCATCAGTGATGGTCACATAATACTTGCTGGTCTCAAATTTGCACAGGGGAGATGTCAATGGTGATATTATGCTCATGCTTTGCTTTTGACTTGTCCAAGACTCAGGCATACTTGAAGGAACCCTTCCCCATCTCATCAGCTTCTTTCTCAAATTTTTCAATGGTTCTTTTGTTAATGTCACCACATTTGTAGATCAGATGGTTGGTGGTGGACTTGCCAGAGTGCATGTGCCTGATGATGGCAATATTAATGTGAGTCTTTTCCTTTCCCATGTTGGCTTTCATTTAAAGGTGAAATTTCACCTGTGCTTTTGCAGCAAACTTGTTGCAAAAAGCTGGTTTTTCTTTTCTATAGGTGTATGAGCTTTCTGAATCTTTGCTCCCTTGTTTGTAATGGGAGTCTGCTTTATCTCCTTCACAGATGAGGATTCCATAAGAAGTACTGGCCTAGTGACTGGCGTGTCACCACATTCCATCAGTGTTGCCTTTGGTTATCATCAATAGGACTGAGTTGTCTGTTTACATGGGTATCTCGCAGGGCTTGCCATGGACACAGGCTGCTGCCCATCCACTAAATGATCCCTGACCAGAATGGTGCACATGAGTGCCACTCCTCTCCCTCGAGTCTCCCCAGGGTGAGCCTTTCCAGGTGCTGACACTGCTTTCTGGGAGGCTGGCCATCACTCAGCCAATTGCTTACTCTGTGCAGACCTACCTCATTCAGGAGACTCACTGGAGGCTGGGACTAAAAAGCAAGCCTGAGCAATCCTTTTTTAACATATTTTATTATTATTATTATTACTATTATTATTATTATTTACAATAGGTAATCCATTGCATAATCTTGCCTTCATCATAGTTGTTCAGAGTACAAGATGCAGACATGATTTCTTGTCTAAAAATCATTAGTGCAGATCTTTCTTTTCATTACACAAAGAGATAGTATCTGTACATGTAGTCCAATAGTCCATATCAGTGCTGGATTATCAGCTCATGTGGCATTATTGGAGACTGTTGACTTGAGCCTTTTATAACTTAGCATATAAATATGGCTTTTCTTTTTATACCTCATGGTTAGACTTTCTTGTTGGATGGTTTAGACCAAGATAAAGCAAGACCTATGTTACAAAAAATATGTAATTTTTTGTATCTGACAAGGTCAGTCAGGTCGCCTCAGGATTTACCCTGAAACCATGCACTGCACTTTGCAACACTTTTGTCAGTATCAGCCATCTGGATGAATCACGGCCCATACTTGACCGTTTTTCTTTCTGTGGAAGCCTGAAAGAATGTTTTCTCTCTAGGTGACTCTACTAGGCACACTGTACATCAGTGATCACTTTCCTCTGTGACCCCATGGTCTCCTTGAACAGGAAACTTGGGACTCCACTGGGTTATATGCGGTTACAGTACAGGTTCTTTTATATCCTGTGTTCTCACTGACTTTGAAGGGCTAGAGCCAAAATATTGGCTATATCTGTATCCCTTCTTTTTCTCTAATTATTTGAACTGCCAACTGAAGTTGTTAACCATCCAGAAGAGAAGCTTAATGATATTCTTCCCTATAACTTAGGCACTTGAGTTTAACATCACTTTCTGAATATCTGTCTTAGGCAGTTATTTTTCATCAATTGTTGATATTCTAAACTTTAAAACCCCTATAGAATGAAAAAAAGAATAATTACATATTGTTACACAGATATTTTTGAACATAACCATTTACAGAATTTAGCATTACACTCCTATGGCCTTTTTTTCCTCGTCTCATATTTCATATTTTTTTTCTTTCTTTTTTATTTTTAAGCAAACATTTACTTGAGAGAGAGTATAGCAATAATTGACATGACATTAGAAGCAGTGCATAATTAGAAGATCAGAATGATTTCTGATCTTGGTTTTAGTATTACACATTGCTATCCTCAGTGTATGTGGTTAGTTCACAGATATCAGTATATATAGTTAGTCAGGGTATAAATTCTACTAATTACCTACTAGTTTCAAAAACCTGTTGGAGATTTCATAGGAATATTGTCTTAAACATCTTTTATATATAAGTGCATGGTTTTGCTCCTACCATATTTCCTAATTTTTCTCCTAGCTCTCCATTGTTTAATCCTTAAATTCTCGCTTTCCATTTTTATTTCTTCTTTTGAGTTCTTATATTAGGGAGACCATACAACATTTACACATGTAGGTCTGGTTTATTTCACTTATGAGCATATGTTCAAGATACGTCCATATCTTTGAGTTGGTTGTCTTTTTTTTTTTTTTTTTTTTTTTTTTTTTTTTTTTTTTTTTTTTTTTTTTTTTTTTTTTTTTTTTTTTTTTTTTTTTTTTTTTTTTTTTTTTTTTTTTTTTTTTTTTTTTTTTTTTTTTTTTTTTTTTTTTTTTTTTTGAGTTTATCATTCCTTATAGCTAAGTAATATTCCACTGTATAAAAACACCACATCTTTTTCAACCATTCTTCAGGTGATGGGCATTTTGGTTTTATCCAAGATTTGGCTAATACAGATTGTGCTGCTCTAAACACAGGTGCACAAATATCACTATGATACAACATTTTCAATTGTTCTGTGGAAATTCTCAGTAGGGGGATAGCGGGATTGAATGGGATTTCCATTCTTAGTTTTTAAGGAGTCTCCACACTGATCCATAATAGTTACACTAGTCTGCATTCCCATCAGCAGTGGAGAAGTGTTCCTTTTCCCCCACAGTGTCTAACATTTGCTGTTGATTGATTTATTATAGCTATTCTTTCTGGGGTGAGATGGTATCTAAGTGTTGTTTTAATTTGCATTTCATGGATAGCTAGTGATGTGGAGCATTTCTTCATGTATTTATAAGCTTTCAGAGGAAGCTTTTCTTCCTCTGAAAAGTGTGTATTCATCTTGGATACCCATTTCTGCATTGGATCTTTAAATCTTGGGGCCCTAATGTTTTTTTTTAGTTTTTGATAAAT
Organism: Myocastor coypus; assembly: GCA_004027025.1. Lineage (NCBI taxonomy): Eukaryota > Metazoa > Chordata > Mammalia > Rodentia > Myocastoridae > Myocastor > Myocastor coypus. The sequence goes on from PVJA010005491.1 coordinate 72,096, forward strand.
TCCAGATAGAAGACTTTTGCCTAGTATTTATTAATTAAGATTTTTTTCAAAATTTGTGGGTTCTCCTTTCACCTTGTTGGTAATTTCTTTTGACATACAAAAGCTTCTCAGTAAGAGGAGGTCCCAATTGTTAATTCTTTCAAGTATTACCCATGCAGTTTGATTTTTGTCCATGAACTGCTAGTCTACCCCAGTGTCTTCAAGATTTTCTCCTACTTTCTCTTCCAGGTTATTTAGTGTTTCTTTTTAATATTTAGATCTTTAACCCATTTTGACTTTAATTTAGTACATGGTGATAGATCTGGGTCAAGTTTTAGTTTCTGAAATGCAGAGATCCAGTTTTTCCAGCACAATTTGTTAAAGGGGCTATCTTCCTTCCAGTAAACATGTTTTGTCCCTTTGGCTAAGATAAGGTGGCTGAGCATATTTGTATTTGCTTCCTCATCTTCTAATCTATTCTGCTGATTCTTGCATCTATTTTTTGTCAATACCATGCTGATTTTATCACAGTATGTTTGTAGTATAGTTTTAAGTCAGGAATTGTAATGCCTCCTGCCTTGCATTTATTGCCCAGGGTTGCCTTTGCTATTCTAGATCTTTTCTGGTTCCAAATAAATTTTAGGAATGGTTTTTCTAGGTCTGTGAGGTATGTTGGTGGTATTTGATTTGAATTACATTAAATCTGTATAGTAATTTTGGGAATGCAGCCATCTTCACAATGTTGGTTCTTCCTATCTAGGAGCAGGGGATATCTTTCCATCTCTTGAAATCCTTTAAGATTTCTTTTTCAGGGTACTATAGTTTTCATTGAATAGATCTTTTACTTTTTTTTAGTTAGATTATAACTTAGGTACTTCATTTTCCATGGTGCTATTGTAAAAGGTATTGGTTTCCTAATTTCCTTCTTAGTGTGTTTGTTATCTGTGTAGGGGGAATGCTATTGACTTTGGGGTATTGACTTTGTAACTTGCTATGCTTCTGAATTTGCATATTAATTCTAGTAGCTTCTTGGTGGAGTGTTTTGAGTCTTCCAAGTAGATTATCATGTCATCTGCAAACAATGATAGTTTAACTTCTTTTCCTATTCTTATTCACTTTATTTGTCCCTCTTGTCTAATGGCTCTAGCTAATGATTCCAGAACTATATTGAATAGGAGTGGTGATAGAGGACATCCTTGTCTTGTACCAGATCTGAGAGTGAAAGACTTCAGTTTTTCCCCATTTAGAATTATGTTAGCCAGTGGATTGTCATAGATGGCTTTTTCAAATTGAGGTAGAGGCCATCTATTCCAATTTGCTGTAGGACTTTGAACATGAATGAGTATTGGATTTTGTCAAAAGCCTTTTCTGCATCAATTTAGATAATCATGTGGTTTTTGGATTTAGCTCTATTGATATAGTATATTACACTTATAAATTTGCCTATGTTGAACCATCCTTGCATCCTTGGGGTGAATCCTACCTGGTCATGGTACATAATGTTCTTAATGATTTGCTGTATTCTATTTGAGAGGATTTTATTGAGGATTTTTGCATATATGTTCATGAGAGAGTTTAGAAGTAGATCTCTTTTTTAGTTGCATCCTTCTCTGGTTTGGGTATTAATATAATACTTGCTTCCAGGAATGATTTTGGGAGGATTGTTTCCTTTTCAGTTTCATTGAAGAGTTTGAGGAGTATTGGGATTATATCTTCTGTAAATTTCATGTAGAATTCAGCAGTGAATCCGTCAGGACCTGGACTTTTCTTGTTTTTTTTTTTTTTAATTTTGTATTTCATTGGCTGTTATTGAATTACTGAGCATTCTTTTATCTTCTTGATTTGGTTTTGGTAATTTGTATCTTTCTAGGAATCTGTTCATTTCATCTATGTCTTCAATTCTGTGGAGTAAAGATTCTCTTTTTTTTATGTTGTGGATGGCTCAGCCTGCCTGAAGGTGGGGCTCATACAGCATGTGGTGCTGGGGATCCAACCATGGTCCCTTTGGTTGCCTAAGCTTTCCTAAGCAGGTGCTTTAGACCGCTGAGCTATCTCAATGACCCAAGCTTCTCAAAGTAGCTATTAATGATCTTCTGAATCTCCACTGGGTCTGTTGTAATTTAACCCTTTTCATTCCTTATTGCTTGAATTTGAGATTTTTTTTTCCTCTTTTTGATAAGATTAGCTAGGGGCTTGTCAATTTCATTTACTTTTTCAAAGAACCAGCTTTTTGATTCATTAATCCTTTGTGTTATTTCCTTCATCTTGATTGAATTAATTTCTGCTCTAATCTTTATAACTTCCTCCAATCTTTGGGCTTTGGGTTTGGTTGGCTCTTCCTTTTCTAGATGATCAAGGTGCAGCATTAGAGTGTTTATCTGCTCCCATTCACTGTTCTGAATGTCTGAGTTCAGAGTTGTAAATTTCCCTCTAAGAAATGCTTTCATTGCATCCCATAAATGCCAATAAGTTCTGTTTGAATTTTCATTAAATTGTAGATATTGTTTGATTTCTTGTTTAATTTCATCTGTAACCCATTGGTTGCTGAGGAGGGTGCTGTTTAATTTTCATGTGTTTATGGGGGTTTTTGTGGTTTCTTTTGTTGTTATTTCCAGTTTCATTGCACTGTGGTCAGATAATATGCATGGGATAATTTCTGTTTTCTTGCATATATGTAAGCACAACCTATGGACTAGTATATGATCTATTTTAGAAAATGTTCCATGAGCAGCTGAAAAAAATGTGTATTCAGAAGTAGCTGGGTGGAACACTCTTTACATGTCCACTAAGTCCATTTGTTCCAAGTACTGGTTCACTTCTGTTATTTTTTTTGCTAACTTTTTGTCTGGTTGACCTATGTTTTTGGGATAAGGGGGTGTTAAGGTCTCCTATTACGATTGTGGTATTAGATATTAGGGTTTCTCAATTAAGATTTATCTTACAACGCCGGGCGTGGTGGCGCACGCCTGTAATCCCAGCACTTGGGAGGCTGAGGCAGGAGGATCGGTGTGAGTTCAAGACCAGCCTGGGTTACAAAAGTGAGCTCAAGGCCAGCCTGAACTGCATAGTGAGACCCTGTCTCAAAAAGACAAAAAAAAAAAAAAAAAAAAAAAAAAAAAAAAAAAAAAAAAAGATTTATCTTACATAGTTGGGTGCTCCCATGTTGGGTGCATACATATTTATGAGAGTTATCTCTTCCTCTTGAATTTTTCCCCTAACCACTATGTAGTGGACTTCTTTATCTCATATGATCATTCTTGATTTGAAGTTGAGACTGTCTGAGAATAGGATTGCTACCCCTACTTTTTTCTCAGGTGCTGGGCATGTAGTATTGGTTTTCATCCTTTCACTTTCAGCCTATGAATTTCTTTATGAGTTAAGTGTGTTTCTTGCATACAGCATATTGCTGAGTTTTCATTCCTTATCCACTGTGCCAGTCTATTTCTTTTAATTGGTGAATTGAGACCATTTACATTTATGGTTATAATTGAAATGTATTGATTTATGCTTGCTATGTTATTTACCTGCTGTTGGTCACCCTTTATCTTCTGTGTTTAACTGTTTGCCCTGTTAGGTAGGTTCTTTCCATTCTCATTTGTGCAGTTCTTCTCATTTTGGTCCCTCTCTGGAATATCTTTTAGTGGGTTGTATAGGGTTGGATTTGTCATCATGAAATTCTTTAGTTGTTCTTTGTCATGGAAGTATTTTACTTCTCCATCAAACTTGAAAGAGAGTTTTGCAGGGTATAGCTGTCTAGCCTGGAATTTGTTTTCATGAAGGACTTGAAGTACTCTGCTCCATGCTCTTCTTGACTTCATGGCTTGTGAAGAGAAATCTGCCATTATTCTGATGAGTTTTCCTTTAAGAGTGATCTGTTTCTTGTCTCTAGCAGCTTTTAGTATGCTATTCTTGTGCTGGATTTATGGAATCTTGACTATTACATGTCTGAGTGTATTTTTAATTGGGTTGATGTTATTTGGAGTTATATATGCTTGTTACTGAATGCCAAATTATTTCCACATATTTGGTAAGTTTTCTGCTATCACTTCTGCTCATATTCTTTTTATACTGTTTGTATTAATTTCTTCTTTCTCACTGATGCCTATTAATCTCACATTGTTCATCTTTGCATCATCTTGTAGATGTTCAATTATTTTTTCCTGCATCCCAGTCGTTTTTAAGAGAGTCTTTATTACCTTTTCAGCAGCTGCTACTGCGTTTTCAAGATATGAAACTATCTTCACTTTCATTCAGATGGTTTTGTCAGCTTGTCATTGAGATTTTAAGTTCCTGTGTATCTCTTTGAGTCTGATTCATGTGATCTATTTCTTTCCTACATTGCTGATTGAAGGATTCCATCATTTTTCTATTCTCTTCTAATTTTTTGTCAATGTCTTCTTCAGAAGAAATTGTTAATTCTTTCATTGTGGTTATCATTTCTTTTTTGCTTCAGAAATTATTTTTGATCTGATTTCCTCTCTGCCCTGCTGCAGTTGTCTCCTTACTTCAGACACTATTAATTCAGAGATTTCTTTTTTTATTTCAGAGATTATTTTGTTCTGAATTCCTCTATACATTTCTGCAGTTGTTTCTTTACTTGAGACACTATTAATTCAGAAATTTCAACTGTGTGATTCCCATTTTCTTCTATGATAGTGTCTCCTGTTTGTTCGAGTGGGCTCAGGGCCCCAGTTTGCATTTTGCTCTTTCTCTCTGTCATTGTTTATAGCACTATTCTCTGACCTTTGGTGTAGAGCTTGGTACAATTATACCTTTAGTATAATTTTTATCCAAAAGAGATTATATAGTTAAGGCAGTTACAGTTTTGTATTTACAGAACTATAGTTAGGAATACTAACAGTGGGTAGTGATATTTAGCAGTAACTAACAAGCTTTTGTAGTTACTGTAGTAACTGACAAGCTTTTGTAACTAATGAGTTTTTATTTTACACAATAAGAACAATCCTTTGCCAGATGACTATGGACTGAAACCTCCCTAATTGTGAGCCAAATAAACCTTTCCTTCCTTAAAAAAAAAAAAAAAGAAGAGCAATCCTTATATCTGTGTAGCTAAGCAGATTTTAAATTGGGAGTTTGTATTTAATTTAGTTCACTTAAGTTCTGTCTGATTGCCTTCCTTTGATGTACCTGGGATGGATGGGGTCAGAGGACAAGAAGGTACTGGTGTGGGTGGGGTAGAGGATGAGGAAGTTGGTCTGTCAGGCCATGTGGAGCAGGAAGTTTCTCTAGTGTGGCGCAAAGGTGTCGGGCCAAACCTAGAATTAATAGTTAGAGCCAATGGTTATCTAATTTCATCTATTTTTGTGTGCAGAGTCCTTCCATATAAAAATTTTCTCCTTTTGGAGGCAAGGGAGGTACTAGGAATTGAATAAGGCCTCATGCTTGCCACTGAGCATTATCTACAACCTTTTTATTATTATTTGTTTATTTAATAGCACTGAGCTGCAGCCCCAATCCTTTTCTTTTCTTTCTTTCTTTCTTTCTTTCTTTCTTTCTTTCTTTCTTTCTTTCTTTCTTTCTTTCTTTCTTTCTTTCGGAACCAAGGATGGGACTCAGGACCTTGCACTTGCCAGGCAGGCATTTGTGCTTCTGAGCTATCCCCCTAGCCCCTAAAAATTTTAAAATATTCTGTGAACATTCTGTAGAGTTAATTTCTATGATTAGAACTTGAGATATTTTTCAGCATATTTTATGAAAATAAAAGACAAGGAATAACTGTTGATACATGACTGGTAACCATAGAGATGAAATTCCACCAGATCAAAGTATGAATGTAATTAACTTCCTGCAAATTACAGTTGTTGAACTTCTGCACAAAGACACATGCTTTCACTCATGGCCAAGCAGCCAAGGAAAAATCTCTGGGGGAAATAAAAGGATTAGCAAGGACTTAACAGCAAAACCATGGTCCCTGTCCTTACCTAGAAGTAATAGTTGAGAGGCACCTTGCTTTGGAGCCCTCAAACTCAAGCGTGCCTTGACTCGCTTCTCCTTACTCCCACTGTTTCAACATTTTCTGTGCTGACCCATGGGATCAGAGCTCATGGTTGTGGGTACTGACCTCCCCAAATGTGCCAGGCTTTCCACGAAACCAACATGAGTAGACTGGCTATGCAGCCCTTCCCTACTGTGGTCTCACTCAGCTCCTCCCTCCACCACACTCTAATACGGGCAAGGGGACTTTTCTTTCTCTGTTTGAAATACTACACATGCAGAGCTTTGTGCTCCACTGTTAACTACACTGACCCCTCTTGAGTATCCCTCTTATCTATTGTACAATTATTTTGGCAGAGCAACATCCCAGCAGAGACTCCTTCCTTCCCTCTTCTCTGTCCAGTGGCTCCCTCTTACCCTGATATGCTGAGAGATTGCCACTCATGGGACGGCCCATGGAGCCCATTCCCTCTGTGAATAGTGAAATGTAGGCTGGTGCTGGGGGGTGCACTTGGAAATTGGCTGACATCTGCCAGCTCTGCCACTTACTAGCTCTGCAGCCTTAGGTGAGTTGCTTAGTTTTTCTATAACTCAGTTCATGCTTGAAAAAAAAGAGCTAATAGCAGGTCACTTATGAGGAGATAGTGCTGACAGAAGCCCCAGGCAGCGTGCCCAGGGCTACTATTAACCCCAGTTTGGAGGTGAGGAAGCTGGGGCACCCAGAGGTAAGTGACTTGCTCAAGGCCATGCTTACTTTGGTAAGGCTGTTTTGAGGATTAAAGGAGTTAATATGTTTAGTGACTTGGTGTTGACAGCAGAAGAGAGGGCACTAAATTGCTAGGAGGTGCAGAGGTATGGAAATAGATAGGACAGGATGGTCTCTGTGGTTTGGAAAGTAAACAAGATTTGGATATGTTTAAGGGAAGGAGACAGAGGAAGGATGGGAGTTGGAAGAGTTGCAGCTTCCTTTCTCCTTCCTTCTTCCATCCCTCCCTCCGGCCCTCCCTC
>PVJA010005492.1:0-78726 GCA_004027025.1 Myocastor coypus
AGAGCTGGTACCAGGTGATCTAGCCCTGTGCCTGTCCTGCCCTCGGCCAGCCTCACTTCAGTGTTCCACCTCAGTCCTATGGGCTGTCTGGCAATTGCTGTGCATCCCTGGGCGTTTTTCTGTCCACTCCTTTATTCTGGGGTTCTGCTGCCTTCTGCCCTCTGCCCTTGCTCTCCGTGATGCTCCTGTCAGCCTTCCTCATCCCTCAGTCTGGTGGGATCCTCTTCTGATTTGACTCTTCCTATTTGCCTTGCTCTACCTGACTTTTTTTTTTTTTTTTTTGTCTTTTTGAGACAGGGTCTCACTGTGCAGTTCAGGCTAGCCTTGAGCTCACTTTGGTAGCTCAGGCTGGTCTCGAACTCACACCGATCCTCCTGTCTCAGCCTCCCGAGTGCTGGGATTACAGGCGTGCACCACCACGCCGGCCCTCTACCTGACTTTGTATGTATTTTAATTCTCATCTTATCTCTGCCAGTAGAAGAGACATGTATTCGGCCTTCCACGCTCAAACTAAAGAAGCAGATGGTTTTTCCTTCTTTATGTGAGTTCATCGTTTTTTCTGTTAAAAGCAGTATATACATGGGGCTGGGGATGGGGCTCACTGGTAGAGCTCTTGCCTTGTGTGCACAAGGCCCTGGGTTTGATCCCTAGCAGCGCATATGTGTGTGTGTGTGTGCACGTGTGTGCACGCGTGCACACACACACACACACACACACACACACAAGTAATACAGTATAAATGTTGGAAAGTCTTCAGTGGTCTAAAGAATAAACCACCAGAATAAAGAGTAAAGTATTTACCATATGGAAACATTCTGCCATTTTGCCACTGTGAAACCCCTGGTCATGCTGTATGTGTAGTTCCATATCTCCCCACCACTAAATGTTATATTTTTACAAATCACCCCTGGCATTTTTTTCCAAAGAAGCAATTTAAAGGCTTTGAGATTTTCCAGCATACTGTGCACCATAATTTATTTAATCATTCAACATTTCATTGTACTTAAAATTTTAAATTGATAATCATCTGTGGCATGAAGCCCTGTCAGAGATCCTGGAGTTTCACATCATAGACTTCTAGAGAGGGCCGACTTTGTGGGTCAGAAGGTGTGAACATTTTAAGGATCCTCAAACAGATTACTAAATTGCTTTCCAGAAAGATTTTACCAGTTTGCATCCCCATTGATAGTGTGAAGGTGGGTGGGGAAGTTGTTCCATTGTATTCTTGCCAACACTATTACCATGGGAAAAAAAAAGCTTTGCTATTTTAATAGGCAAAATAGTGCTTGTATTTTTTTTTTTGCTTACATTTCATTTCATCATGTTTGTAAGGCATCTGTACCTATTCATCCACATCCATTTTTTTTTGTTATTAACTTCTGTTGATTTCTTCTCTATTTCTTTCCATTTCTTCTATTATAAAGTATTTCCTATGCTAAGGGTGTTATCTCCTCTTTTTTTTTTTTTTTTCAAAATGAATGTTTGAGAAATTAATTTGATGGAGGTTGGAAACTGTGAGGCCTTTGGTGTTTATGCCTTCTTAGCCACTTCTGTGCTTGTACCTTTACCAGCCTGGTGTCCTACAGGATGGGGGCCAGATGGCCAGCTCTCAGGTTTCCCAGACACCCAGCAGTGCTCATCTCAGGTCACTCAAACAATATTTGTTGAATGAATGAAGAGGCTCTCTTGTTCTTGATATTACTATTATAGTAAAAGCTGTTATTTTTCTATGGGATGCACATACAAAATGTGAGGTCTTCTCTCGATGGACAGTTAACCAAATACAACACAAATCAAGTGTGCAACATGTCTACTTTCCTCTAAAGGCACAACAGTGCAAGGTATAGAGTATATTCTCTCACTTGTCATTACTGCTATCTGCTTTATAAATTTCAAGGAAGCAAAAACCACAACAAGGTATCACTTCACTTCACTGGCATGACTATCAATAAAGACAAGTGTTGGGGGAGCTTGTGGAGAAAGTGGGACCCTTATGCTTTTCTGGTTGACATGTAAAGTGGTGCAGCTGCTTTTAGAAACAGGTTGATCCTCAAAGTATTAGATGTAGAGTTACTGTGTGACCCAGGGATTCCTCCCCCAGGATTGTATTGAAAACATGCATTATTCCAAAGACTTGTACATGAGTTGATGATAGCAACATTATTCATAGTAAACCCAAAGTGGACATACTCAAATGTCTATAACTAATGGGAGGCAAATAAAATGTGGTAGATCCGTGCTGTGGAATATCACTGAGCCATACAAAGGAAGAGTGCATGTTGCCACATGGATGAGCCTTTAAAAAATCATGCCAAGTGAGGAAAGGCAGAAGCTATCTTATTATATTATTCTATGCATTAAAATTTCCAGAATAGGTAAATCCATAGAAAACTAAAATAGATTAGTGGTTGATAGGAATTAGGAGTGGGCTAGAGTTAGGAAACTGATGATGACTGATGAGTATAAGGGTTTCTTTTAGGGATGTTCAGAATGTTCTGGAATTAGTGATAGTGGTTACATAAGCTTGTGGAAACACTAAAACATTGAACCATTTAATTTAAAAGGGTGGATTTTATGGTAAATAAATTACATCTCCATAAAAAATAATTAAGAGCAGTTATATCAGTGTATGCCTGGGCTCTATTAGGCAGTGGGACCTCCATGGAGAGTGTGTTGCAGAGGGTTGGTCCCAGACCTGCCTTGAAGCTGGCAGTGGCTGGGAGTTGGTCCCTAATCAGCACTACTTTATGTGACCAGAATCTATGAAGAATGCCTGGGGCACTTAGGACAAGGGTGAGGGAAAGTTGAGTGTTTCTTTATTAAATAGAATAAAACAAAACTGAACCTAAATTAAGTTGGGACAAATAACAGCTCAGTACAGTGGAGTAGTGTGAGCTCTGAGCTCAGGACAGTGGAGCCGTGGTGTTGATTGCTGCTGCCTTGCTGTGTAACCTCAGGCACAGCCATGCTGGAGCTTCAGTGCTCCCTGGAAGGGGGCTCGCTGTCGCCTGGCTGCTTATCTGACAGATGTGATGAGGGTGACATCAAATGTTTCATGTGAAAGCATTTTGGAGCCTGGAAATGGCTATGCCCTGTCATTATGAAATACTTGTTTTTCTTCACATTTTGTTTTTCCTGAAAGCGTTTGGTTTTGTTTTTAAGGTAGTAGTAGTTGAATCCAGGACCTTGCTCATGCTAGGGCAGCACTGAACCATCGAGCTATTCCTGAAACTTCTCTCAAAATATACTAAACAGATGTTAACTAGTGCTTTGTTTATATTTCATGTTCTGACTTTAGTAACATTAAAGTTTCATTAATATACATTAAACTTTTAGGTCATATTATAGATTAATATCTTCCAGAGACAGTGAATTAATTAGCTGTTGTGGCCAGGATAGGTGATGAGGCAGAACATGGTGTCTGATGGAGGCTTATGGAGTGCCTATGTCAGCACAAGAAACTTGGTCATGGGGAGTCCTACAGGGTTTTCAGCAGGGAGTGTGACTTCAAAGATGTCCCTCTAGGATCTCTGGCGTGAAGGCTGAAGTTCTTTGGGGGGCAAGCAAAGCTCCTGAGCCATAGCCTCAGAGCAGCTCAGTCCTCTCTGGGATGAAGAGGAGGGCTGTGGAGACAAGGCTTGCTTCTGTTTTCCCAAAGCCAGGGCTGGAGCTGGCTGTTTCCATGAAGGACGAGGTCACAGAAGCCCTAGAAAAGATGCTGTGTGGGCCCGGCGGGAGGGCTCAGTGGTCTAAAGTGCCTGCTTGGGAAAGCTTGGGCGGTTTCAGGGACCACGGTTCGATCCCCGGCACCACATGCTGCGCCAGCCCTGCCCTCGGGGTGGGCTGAGCCGGACATAAAAATGAGTGAATAAACAAATAAAGGTTCTGAAACAAGAAAAAAAAAAAAAAAAATTAAAAATTCTAAAAAAAAAAAAGATGCTGTGATGTTGTTCACCAAGAACACATAGAGCCATCCCAGTTCCTTGTAAAGGAACATTTTAGAGTTGTCAGTCCAATTTTTAAAACAGTTTAAAAATATGACGTATTTTTAAAAAAGATATTAAGCATCTAACTGAGCATGGTGCAGTATACAAGGAACTGTGCTGATATATCTTCTAAGTATAAGGTAAGCTTATTTTCCCCTGATTTATTTCATTTTCCATCTAAATGGGATTGCACTGAGGTGTAAGTTCAGCTCCTCTGAGCTTCCCATAAGCATTATGGGGAAAAAAATGGAGACTGGTGTGAGAGGAAGGCACCCCGGGCAGCTTGGCAGCTCCTTTTATTCGAGACTCAGGTGGTTGGTAGCTTTGTGTGTTTGTGAACTGGGAAGGGCCTGGACTAGGGAGCATTTGTGCCTATGGGTAGAGCTGCGGGAGGGCACCTCTGGGGGAAGGGCCTTTCCCTTTCATACCCCACACTAGGAAACCACCTCCAGCCCTGGGGTCCCGCAGTGGTAGGTGGATGTAGAAAATCGCACCTTTCTTCTTTGGCTTTCAGTGTCTGAGGGTGCCTTCAGACTCTGGTGTATGAGAGTGGTCTGTTTACTTCCTTGCCAATACCACACAGCAGAGAATCTGTTAGGAGTGTGAGGCCACTCAAATGTGCCAGAACCCTGGGACCGAGAGTGGGCACAACTAGGGGTAGCAGGGGTAGCTTGAAAGGCTCTATGACTGGGTAACCAGGTAAAGTATGTGTCGTTAGAACTTCAGATAAACAGCTGATAATTTTTTGAGCTTTTTTTTTTTTTTCCCCAGAACCAGGGATTGAACTCAGGCCCTTGTGCTTGCCAGACAAGTGCTTATTCTACTGAGCTATCTCCCCAGTCCCAGCTGATAATTTTTTAAAGTATAAATAGATTCTATATGTTACATGGGATCTACTTGTATTAAAATGTTATTGTTTGTCCGAAATTCAAATTTAATTGAGTCCCCCACCCCTTTGCCAAATCTGGTTCTCTGGAGAATCCTGAGTCCTTTCAACACCATTGCCATTCCTGTGCATGGACACCTTGTGAGACGCAAGCTGATTTCCTGGAACAGGAGCCACAGAAAAATGCAAATTGTAGGGGGATCTTTCTCATCATTCCTCCCTAACTCACTTCCTTCTAATATAAATCTATCCTTCTTGTCATGCACCTTTTGCAGGACCTGTGATCAGTGAACTTATCTTAGGCCACTCATTCTGCCACAGTGTCTGAGGCCAGCTTCTTGGTTTTCTTGAATTTTACCAAGGAGAGGCTGCACAAACTCAAGTGCCATAACCCCACATGCTGGGCCCAAATCAAACCTGCAGCCTGAGGGGAACCCAAGATCGGGTTTCAGAAGCATTAAATATTCATAGGTACCTACCTTGGGTTTGGCCTCCGAGTATAGAATTCCAAACATTCCCCCTCTGCTGAGGTTTCTCCTGGGGTGGTCTTGGGGCCACCTGGACCTAAGCCATCCATAGGGCTTTTGTGAAAAGTAGATGCTGGGATGGTGCCCAGAGTTGAGGTTGCTGCATGGCCGGTCTCTTCTCAGTTCCTCGTGGTGTGGTGTGGGTGTGTGCCACCCCCACTGTCATGTCCTTGTTCTGCCTGCCTTATACACGCACACCATGTGCACGTGTTCCGTGTGGTGACTCTGTGTCCTGTGAGGCTTCCATGGGGAAGACCGAAGTCCTTGAGGTAGGCCCTGTTTACCTGTTTTGATCCTGCTGATGTGGTCTTGGGTGAAGGAGGCCTGTGATTCCTTACTAATGTAGTCCTTTGCATAGAACAGGGCTTATCTTTAGAGGGTGTTCACTTCTGGGGTGGTGGAAAGGGGCCAAGGAGTGAGATCATGTGCCCTCTAGACTCCTTCCCTGGTGTCTGTAATGCCATCAGATTTTCTGGTGCCTCCTTTCTATTCATAATCTGAGCCTCTGTGCTGGGGCCTGAGCTCCTGTTAAGTCCTGGTGCATAGATACCTGCTTTTCAGCAGACAGTGTGAGTGAGCACACATGGATGTATGCATGTGTGTGTGTGAGAGAGGGACTACTACTGTTTTCCACTCTTAGGTACACGAGGTGTTGAAATCTCCCTTGCTCTCAAACCCCAGCCCCCTTGCACTGCTTTGGGTTCTGTGTTTAGTGAGTAGTACAGGAGCAGGGAGGCACGACAAGCTTAGCAAGACCATTTGGCCCCCTATTGAGTTACTGTGCCACGTTTCACTGGATTTGTATCTTCTGTTTCTATTGGCTTCTTGGCTGCAGGCAGAGTTAGGTTCCAGCAAGAGAGATCCAGAGGATTAGTACAGAGATGCTGTAGGAGCTAAACGATAATCACCTTGGTGTCGGGTCTCAAAATCAACTCAGGCTTCTCTCTCTGACCTCAGAAAGAGGAAGGGCCATCTTTCCCTGCAGAGTCAGCTCCTCAGATTCTCTCCTTTAGCTTCCTGTTCTATTTTTTATTAAGGTCATTTATATGCAATCAAATTCACTCTTTTAAGTGTGTAGTCCTACAGCTGGAACAAAAGTAGCCACCAACACACTCAAGGTCCCATCACGCCAAAGCGTTTCCTCCTGCTGTCACTTTGTAGCCATTCCTCTTGCTCCTGAAAAGCTGATCTCACAGGATGGCTTTTCCCAGAGTACCTTATAAATGGAATCAAATGGTTCCAGTCTTTTGAGTCTGGCTTCTTTCATGCAAGCATAACGCATTTGAGATGATCCCTGCCATTATGTGTATCAGTAGCTCTCCTAGCTGAGTAGTTGTCCATAAATATTCATGAACACATTTTTGTGTCAACATAACTTTTCCATGTGAGTAAACAACCAAGAATGAAGTTGTTGGGCCACATGGCAAGAGCACATTTAACTTCCTTAGAAATTGCTGAACTGTATTTGAAAGTGACCATTCTTAAAAATTTTTATTTTTTTGTATTTTAAGGGAGGGTCTACAGGGTGTTCAGGGTCTCACTACTAGACTGGACTCAGAGTGATTTGCCTGTTTACAGCCTTCCAAGAGTTGGGATCATAGGTGTGTGCCACCATGCCCAGTCTCTATTGCCTTCTCATCATGCCCTGCCCCCATGGCAGGGTCAGCATGGCAGCCCCAGGAATTAACCTGGCCCTTGCACCTGCTTGCAGGTGCTTTAATCCGCTGAGCTATTTGACCAGCCCTGAAAGTGACTAACCCAGTTCTCATTCCTACCAGCAAGGTATAGGAGTTCTGGTTGTTCTGCATTTTCACCAGTGTTTGGTACTGCAGCTCTTTTTCTTTTCATTTCATTGTTAATTTGATGAACCTTTCATTATCCTGATGGTGTATAGTAATGTCTCCCTGTTTTTTGAACTTGCATTTGCCTGGCTAAGCAAGGTGGGCATATTTCCATGCTTATTGGCCATGCTTCTGTCTTCTTTGGTGAACCATCTAGTCAAGATGTTTTACTCTTTTAAAAGTTAGGGTGTTTGCCTTTTAACTATTGAGTTTTGAGAGTTCTTTATGAATTTTGGGTACAACTCTTCTCAGATGTTACTTGGAAGGAAGTTTTCCTATATTGTGAGTTGTGGTTCATTGTCTTAAGTGTCACTTTCTCCTGAGATGAAGTCTCACTGTGTTGCTCATGCTAGCTTGAACTCATGATATTCCTGCCTCAGCTTCTCCAGTAACTGAGATTTCAGGTCCACACCAGCTTAACAGTATCTTTTTAAGAGTAGGTAATTTTAGCCAGCTATGGCTGTGTATACCCGTAACTCCAACACTTGTGAGGCTGGGTAGGGCAGGACAATATTCATGAGTTGAAGGCTGGCCTGGGCTACATAGTGAGTTTGCCAGCCTGAACTACATAGTGAAACCTTCTTTCAAGAAACCAGCAAAACAAAAGAGTGATATTTTTAATTTTGATGAGGTCTAGTTTATTTTTTTTTCTTTTCATCATTTGTGTTTTGAGTGCGATACCCAAGAAATAATTCTAGTTCGGTGTCCTGAAAATATATTTCTACCTTTTCTTCTAAGATGTTTATTGATGTACCTCTCACATTTAGATCTCTGATCCATTCTGAGTTAATTTTTGTGTACAGTGTGAAGTAAAGAGATCCAGCTTCATTCGTCTGCATTAGCTAGTCATTTATCCCAGCATCACTTGTTAGAAAGGCTATTCTCTCACCATTAACTTGCCCTGGAATCTTTGTGAAGATTAACTAACCATTTGCTGGGCTGTAGTTAGGGTTTGCTCAACATACATAAGGGCCTAGGTTCAATCCCTAGTGCTCCTTCCTTCAGTTAGCCATGTATACAAGGTTTTATTCCATTCCACTGAGCTGTATCTCTATCCCTATGACAGTAACATGCTGACATAATTAGTGTAGCTGTAAGTCAGTCCTGAAATAGAACAATGCTTCTATCTTCATCTGTCTTTTTTAAAGTTACTTTAGCTGTTCTTGCTTTGATTGCAGTTGTTTGATCTATAGATTGGGTTGGAGAAATTTGAAATCTAAAATAATGTTTTATCAGATACCACGTGTTTGCCCATACATAGTATGTATCTGTCCACTTTTATTTAGGTCTTTTAAATTTTTTTTGTGTGTGTGGGACCGGGGTTCGAGTTCATGACCTTGCACCTGCCAGGCAGGCACTTGTGCCACGGAGCTATCTTTCCTAGCCCCTTAAATGTTCTTTTGTCAGTGTTCCCTAGCATTCAGTGAACAAGTCTGGTCCATGTCTCATTAGCTTATACTTCCCATGCATTTTTTGGTGCTATTTCAGTGTTACTTTGACATTTTTCACTTCTGGTTGCTCATAGATAGAAATACAGTTGATTTTTTTCTATACAAAAGCAATATAGAAATATAATTGCTCATATCCTATGACTTTTCTAAATTGGTGTTTTAATTCTGGCAGTAGTTGCTTTTATATTCATTGGATTTTTCCACATAAACAATCAGGTTATCTCTGAATAATGAGTTTTATCTTTTTATAGTTTTATGTATTTTTTTCCTTTTTTGCATCTTATGGCATGGTCTACAGCCTCCACTATAGTGTTGATTAGGAGTGATGAGAGGACATGTTTGATTTATTCTCTGTTCTTGGGAAAATAATCTTAGTTAAATATTATGTTAGCTGTAGATTTTGGTATACATCATCGATCAGATTAAGGAACTTTCTTTCCATTCTTTTATTTATTTATTTTTAATTTTTTCCTTTTTAAATTTATTTTTTAAATTTTATTAATTTCAATAAGAAAGAAGTAGCAATAGGACAGTTTCAAAACATGGCAGTAGGACAACCACAATAATATAATCCATATTGTTGTCTTCATAGTAGTTGTTCAGAGTACAAGATGCAGATATAAATATTCTAAATACTGTTGGTACAAATATTTCTTCTCATTGAACTAAGACAAAGTAGCTGTAGAATACTGGTAGTATTCTGCCAATAATAGTAGTGTGTTATCAGCAGAGCTGGCAATGTCAGAAGCTGTTGACTTGAGCCTTTTACAGCTCAACATACTAATCTGGCTTTATGTTTTATGCCTTGTGATTACACTTTTGTGCTGGGTGGTTAAGGCCAAGTTAAAGCAAGACCTGCATAACAAAACATGTAACTTTTGTATCTGACAATCTACACTGTCAAAAAATTTAGTAGCCATTGAAATAACCATGCTGTTTTTTGTTTTAGTCTGTTAATAGGAGGAAGTGATTAATTTTTAAAATTGAACCAACTTTCATTCCTGGGGTACACCTCACCCAGCCATGTTGTATTCCCTTATGTCCTATCTGAGTTCCTTGTTCTGTCTTTTCCAGTTTCTCTGGTCGCTCCTGTTTCTATCATCTTTTCTCCTTTCATCTCTTTCCTGACTAGAACACCCTTCAGCTTGCACCTCCTTATCACTCTCTCTCCTTCCCCCTCGGCAGTCAGTACTCAGTGACTTCCTCCAGACCTGTTCCAAGTTCAATACAGCAGAAATCTCCTTACCTTGTCTTAAGTAAGAGCTCCCATGCCATATGTTTGCATCACATGTTGGTGATGGGATTCTGGGATGGATGGGTTGAGGTGGTAGGAGCCATCAGAAATGGTGGGGCTGGTGTCTGAGCAGCTTGCCCCTTTCACACAGGCACATCCAGAGATAGGTGGGGGCTGAAAGCACTGTGTTGCCAGGAGAGAGGCAGACTTCAAAATGGGAGAAAGTCTCTTTCTCCTTACAGAGCAGGACAGGTGCATGGTCATAGCCAGCATGGTCCTCAAATGGCCTCCAGGCCAGGGCTGGTGAGGGTCAGGACTACCTCCCATCTATGGTAGGGAAAGTCTTCAGGTAGAGAGAGGTAAAGGCTGAGCTTAGGTTCCAGAGACAAAGATATTCTTAGAGAAAGTATAAGAATCATCTTTTTGGCCATTGATCCATGACCGGAGTAAGTCCCAGAGGATGGCTCTTGGAAATCTAAGCAAGCATCTTCCTCGCCTTGGGCCTAAGGGCCAACTCAAGCTCTCGAAGGATGGATGGGCCTTTGTGGAAGGTGTGGGGATGTCTGATGCTATCTGCCTGGGACTGGAGCTAAGTGTCAAGTTGTGAGGAGAAGGACAGCCTGGAAGCTGAGTGGCTTTGTGTGGCTTTTATCTCACATGGCCCAAAGCTAGCATAGCACCAAACTCAGCATGCTCCGATCCCTGAGAGCTTTGTTGGCCCAGACTCTGAAATGTGCTACATAAACTTGTTTTTATGGGGTTATATTGTTTTGTTTTCCTTTAGCTTTTCAGCAAATTCTTCTCAAAGGGGTATCCACTTGCTTGTCTCTGCTGACAGAAAAGGTGATGATGTTCTTCTACATGCATGCATGTGCGCGCGCGCACACACACACACACACACACACACCCTTCAGTTAGCTTGGAGAAGGTGTTGGTGAGGAGCAGAGGAATGGCAACTCTGACTGGACTGACTGGGGTTGTCAGGGAGCCTTGGGATGGTGCAAAATAGTGGCAGCCTGGGGAGGAAGGAGCTGAGGGTCCTGGTCCCTACTGGCCAGGTCCCTTGCTCTTCCTGTGTTCCCCAGACTATTTAGCACAGTGCTGACCCATATGTCCTGGGTTCCAGGGAGCTAATCGCTGAGATTAATTGGACAAGGCTTCTCTTTATACCAGGTAGGACCGAACCACATGTTCGAAAGTAAAATCCCACCACTCAAGCAACCTTCCTTGCAGTGCCCCTGCAGCCTTCAGCAGGCCCATTAACTTTTGTTACCATGGATACATTCCATATGCTTATTCAGTAATTCTGTGTCATCTGGGCCATACTTTATTATAGGCCTGCTGGGCTTTGAGCTTGGAGGACATCCACAACCCAGAATAATTGTGTTTGGCTACACCAAGTATTCATCTGTGCAATAGTTTGCTTTCCCACTGGTGGTTCACAGTACCTAAAGGCTATAATGAAGGGGAGAGGTTTAATTAGGCTCCCAGTTTCAGGGGGTTCAGTCTGTAGTCAGCTAGCTCTAAGGCAGCAGCAGCTGGTAGAAAGGCTTGGAGGAACAGAGCTGCCTAGGGCATGGTGTCTGGGCAGCAGGGCAGCAGTGCCAGAGCCAGGGATAGGTGTCCTCCAAGGTCATGCCTTGGGTGAGTCACCTCCTACATGCAGGTTCCATCCTTGACAACACAGCTATCTTTTTATTCATAAATGGATTAATCTGCCAATGGTTATAATGCCCCTATGCTCCAGTAACCTTCCAAAGGCCCGCCTCTGAACATATGAGAGTTTTCGGGGGCAACACCTTAGATCTAAAGTGTAACAAGCTGATGTAAGAGATCCTTGGCATCTGTTTGCTGCTGGCTAGATGTGTGTTTGCTAGTCTGTGGGCTGGGATGATCAGGATCAAGCCTTCAGTGGCTGGGACCTGCTCCAGGGCTCAGTCAGTGTCCTTGCTTGTCCTTTGCAGCTTGTCTCCAATGTCCTCATTTTCTCCTGCACCAACATCGTGGGTGTCTGCACCCATTACCCTGCCGAGGTCTCCCAGAGGCAGGCCTTCCAGGAGACCCGAGAGTGCATCCAGGCCCGGCTCCACTCACAGCGGGAGAACCAGCAGCAGGTGAGTGGAGGCCTCCTGGGCCAGTAGGCCAAAAACAGTGGGGATGTCCTGGAGCTGCACTCCCTCTCCAGGGCTGGGCTGGCACAACTGCTCAGCCACCGCTGGAATGAAGAGGTGCCTTCCCTGGGGTTGCCTACTGTTCTTCTCTCTGTGGGAGTCCTTAGCTCTCCCTGCCCTTGCTCCTCACCTCCTGAAGCCTCCTCAATCAGCTCTGTGGTTTGTGCACAAGCCACGCTGCAGGATGGCTCCTTCTCCCTCCCAGGACCCCCACGACTCAGAGAGGTGAGAGCGGTCAGCATTTCCTTTACCTCTCCAAAGAATCAAGAGAGAAAAGGAGACAGGTGCTACCTGTCCCATGGCACTCCACACACCTGGTTTTTCCTTTCTGCTCATTTTTGGATGAAGTGGGTTCAGAAAAGGAAGATAGTTTTATCTATCCCAGACTGTCCTATGCAGAAAGACTATCCATTCCCAGAGCCATGGACTCAGGCCAAGCTTCCTCTAGGGCTCTAGCTGTTCCCATTCTGAGGAATGGCTCTGCTGCCAGCCAGATCTGGGTCACCACTGTCCCCTCACCTGTGTGTGGACCGGTTAGAGGTCTGCTGATGCGATAGTGTAGAGCTATGAAGCTCTTAGACAGGAGGTTGGGGTAAGGCAGCGAGCCCAGGGGTGACGGTGTCCATCTGCAGGGCTGTGCTTACCCTGTGTGGACCAAGCAGGACTCTTGTGGGCTGAGGTCCAGCAGACCAGAGGATTCTTCTCCTTAAGCTCCTAATCACATGCTGTTAGTACCCAGACAGATGGGAACCGTGCAGTCACCTCTGAGCATGGGGACACGAGACGCTGGCTGAGACAGCAGTGGAGTGCATGCTGTGGCTGTCCAGCTGCAGGGTGGTTCCACTGCATGAGCGACTACGACTGTCTGGAGTGTGCTAGGTGGTCTCTGTGGCAGGTGACCCCCAGACAGCCATGCGAGGAGTGAAGTGCTGAAGTGTCCGCAGTTCCTCCTCAGTCCCGCCATGTCCCTTCTAGCACTGCCTGTGTGGCTACTGTGTCTAGCCAGGTGTCCCACTTAGATTAGTCTGAGGCCCAACTGTCCCCATTTGCTCTTTGGCCCCATCTGGACTCCTGGGGTCTGAAGGTCTGGCTCAGCAATATCCTGTTGTCCTCTGCTGTCCTTGGTCAACAAACTCACCTCACCTACGGTCCATGGCACTCTGCGCATGTCAGACCATCCCCTTCAAGAGCCCCTTCTCATCCCTGTCCAGGCCCAGTGGCTCTACCTAACCTGTGTTTGGGCACCTAGCTTCCCCTTATGGCAGGCCTGGCCCCTCTGACCTCTGGGCAACTCCCCTTCTCTAGGTCAGAGGCCATTTTCCAGCTCATTAGAGCTTATTTGCTCTGGCCCTCACCAGCTGCAAATGCCACCAAATCCACAGGGACTTGGCGGAGCAACTCTTGCCAAACCATGTTCAGGCGTGGGGGTGGTGATGGGGCTGATGGTGTTGTGTTTGATCTTGAGACTCCCAGGGGAAAGAGTACAGAGAGACCTGGCGTAGTGCTCAGGTTCTGTGTGATGAGGAGGCCTAGAAGGGGGCCCGGCCTGCAGCTGTCACTCAGCCCTCAGCCCTGATGTGGTGACAAGACAGGAAGATTCCTTGTGAATCTAGTTACAGCCCACGTTCTCTTGGGTGTCCTCTGTCACAGAATTGGCCTGCCATACCTGCACTCACTCAGGGGTGCCTGTTTTCTGAGTTTGGCAAATAGGAGATGGCCTTCCATAGCTGTGTGTCCTGGTAGCTGGGGACCCCAGGCAGACCTGAGGAGAGCTGCATCTTCCACTGAGTTACCCATTTCCTGAGCATCAGGCCCTCGGCTGTGGCACTAGAGAAGACACAGGCCCTGTCCCCAAGGAAGCCTCAGCCTGCACTCACCCAAGTGAGGGAGGGCCAGGTCCTCTATGCAGGAACCCCTTGGGCTGGCTTGTCCCCCACTGGCCTGGGCCCCCAACCCCCTGTGGAGTTGAATTCCCCCAATCCCCAGTGTCCACAAAGCCTTCTCCACTCATAGCACTCACCTCAGCCTCAGTCGTGCCATCCCTGCTCAGTGACCCCAGAGCACCCTGTCCCTAAGAGACGGGCAGCTTTGAGAAGAAGGATGGTTATGACTTCTGGCACCCAGACTATGCCTCAAACATGTGGATATGTAATAAGTATTTGATGAATGGGACTAAATGAAACTCGTTTGATGCTATCAATATCCCCATCTTGTTTGGGCTAAGAGAAGGTCAGTGGTTTGCCCAAAGTCACTCAGCATTCCAGGTTCTAACCCACAGTGCTCTGCTCAACACTGGCAGGTTCACCAGAAATATCCCTCCTGGTGCAGCATGGTAGAACCTGGGGAAGGACTGGAGTGTGTCCAGGGAGATGGGAACCAGACTGCCTTGGGGCTCCACTCCAGCTATACACAGAGGTGCTAGTGCCTCAAGTCTGAGGAGAACCCAGGAGGTCTCCCTGGCCTTGCCTGCAGGGGCACAGGTGTGGGCAGGAGGAAACTTCTCAAGGAAGTAGAAGGAATGCTTATGAATCTCTGTGTTCTGTCCCCAGGAACGGCTGCTGCTGTCAGTCCTTCCCCGTCATGTTGCCATGGAGATGAAAGCAGACATCAATGCCAAGCAGGAGGATATGATGTTCCATAAGATTTACATCCAGAAGCACGACAATGTGAGGTAAGGGTGAGGCTGGGAGAGGGGCCAGCCAGCAGGGTGGGAAAACTGGAGAGCAGAGCAACCCCCCCTCGTTCTTCCTTTTAAGGGGACACAGCCCAGCAGGGTGGCCTGGGCTTTGGAGACTGTTCGAGCAGGCCACACTGCCCTTCTAATCCCGAGTGAGTTAGCACTGTGCACAATTGAACTGTTTCTGGAAGATGAAGCCAGTAGCAAGGCTATAGGATAGGATGTTGAAAGGAAGAAAAGAAAATTAACAGCAGTTGCTAGGAGAACCCTAGCCTGAAAAGGGGGACAAAAAGCACTGGCCTGGGATCTCGGTGGCACCCTGGCCGCTATCTCCACTGTCCCTGGGCAGCTTGTGTGCCCTCTATGCCCAGGCATAGCAGGAGTGGGGCCGACATTGCCACCTAACCACTGCTGTCCCTGCGCCCCTGTAGGGCGGATATGAATGGCACTTCTGGTGTGTAGATGAAGCTCAGCATGTCTGCGAGCTTTGCCAGGTTCCCTGCCAGTAGTGGCAAAGCCAGGGTGCGCCCAAGCTGGCCTACTTCAAAACCCACACCCCCTCGCTGTGTATTGGTGCCTCTCTAGACAGAAGCTGTTGACAGATGTCGATATAAGAGTGCAAAATCTGCTGAGGAGTCCATAGGGATATGGGGTGATCCAGGGGCCTTCATCTAGCGTGGCTCCTGGAGAGCACAGCAACCTTCCCTGGGGCCCAGAAAAGCAGCCCCTGGGTACTTGGAGAGGGTTACTTTCCTCTGTGGGTGCTTCTTCCTAAAGCGGAATCATCTGAAATCACCCAGGGGGTCTTGGGCTGCATTCCAATAAAGGGAGTTAGTGAGTTGGGCAGACTGCATGAAGGTGAGGTTGATGGCAGTAGGTGCGGGCAGCACTGTGGTTTTTTTTTTTTTTTTTTTTCATGCAAAATGAGTGGAACTGCCTAGACCTCATGTGTGCCTGGGGTCTGCAACTGTCGGCTCTGTATTTGTGCCCTCCATCTGTCTCTCATGCTTTGGGAGAAAATGTGGCTGCCCCCACACTGATGCTCAGCTTCCCAGGATGCCTGGCCTCCTGAAGCCCAGTGTGTCGCTTCACAGGGCACTGTCAGTGTGGCCTGCAGCAGTCTCTTGCTCTTGGGAAGGCAGCTCCTGCTCCAGCTCAGGACCAGGTGGTGTCCTGAGGGCCAGACCCAGAGAGGGCAGTGGCTTTGGGGCTGGCCTGCTGGTATCAGTGCTCTTAGGCAGTGTGGTGCTGCTTTTCCTTTGGCTTGCCTCAGTCCTCACACGGTGGAACAGTCCCCAGTGGTCATTGCATACACTTCTGGAGAGTGCACCTTCCTCAGCCACTGCCTGCCTGTGTGTGTGTGTTTCTTTTTGAGACATGGTTTCAATCTGCAGTTCAGGCTGGCCTTGAACTCACTTTGTAGACCAGGATGGCCTGAAAGTCATGGCAGTCTTCCTGCCTCAGTCTCCTGAGTGTTGGGATTATAGCATGGTAGTGTTTGCCTGGCTTCAGGTATTTTCTGATACTCAAGTTGCACAACTATAAGAAATTGGCACTATTAGTATCCCCATCTTACAGATGAGGAAACTTATAACTTGTCCAAGATCCCACAGTTAGTGACAACTGTGCCTAGACAGTGCTCTGACTTCACAGTGTTTATCTAGCCTGACCGTCAACAGATGTGGTGACATAACAACGGGGAGCTTGGATGCTGACTCTAGGAAGGTGGTTTGGGGGAGCACCAGCCCAGGAGGAGACTACACAGAGAGGAAGCAGGAATGTCTGGCTTCTAGTGAGTTTGTGTGTCCATGTCACTCAGGAGCCAGCAGCACGCCTTGAAGTCTGGGGTCCCCATCCTGGGACATAATAAAGAAACAGCCTTCCTCCCTATTAGGATTAAATCCTAGCAGCTCAAATTCTGGGTGGCAAGGGGTGACTGGAGAGCACACATGAGCCAAATTCTGGAGCAGCCCATTCTGTAATTTTCTCTCTTGGTCCTGTGTATATCACCCCCAGCCTGGCATTGTCTCCTACAGTATGGAGATGAGCACTTGATTGCTCTCAGTAGAGGTTTTCACAGTATTCATGCTAACATGCGCTAGGAAAATCCAGGAAATCGTGGCTCAAAAGTGGCCTGGCACCAAAGGCATAGGTTCTCAGCCTGGCTTGCACCTCTGGCCTGCCTGGCCTCCTTGTCAAGCCCCTGTCCTCCTGCTGTGGCCTGTTCCCCACTGGGCAGGCATCCTCCTGCTTTCTGTCTTGGGGCCCCCATCCACAAGGAGTGTAGCCAGAGCAGCTGATGAAAGCCTCGTTCACAGTGACAACTCAAGGCATAGCACACTCCAGGGTGGCATCTGCCTCCCCTATCTCCTCCACAGAGGCAGTGACTCAGGGTGGGGCACAGGGCAGTGCCCTGATCAGAAGGGCCTTGGCCTGAACATCAGGGACATGTTGGGATCAATGACAGTAATCAGGAGAGAGATGAAAGGAGAGAATAAAGGGCCCACAACGTTCATGGCGAGAGGCGGCTGGTGTACATCAGAAGCCAGACCAGCAGTCATGTGTCAGTATCCCACAAGGGCTGCTTGCTCCGGCTGTTGGCTCTGCACACAGCCCTGGGTGAAGACCCCCACCTCTTGCTGTCTCTTTTGTCAGGTGGGACTTTAGCTTGAGTTGAGGATTGAATTGTAAAGGGGCAACATCTAGTTTGTAGCTCAGTGGTAAGCCCCGGTTGGCATGTGGAGGCCCTGGGCTCCATTCCCTCACACTGCACACACAGACCACACACATGCGCACTTTGGGGAACCAGTGGGTACAGAAGATCAGCCTGGGCTCCGGGATTAAGCATCCTGCACATTATCCAGGCTCTGCTATGGCCTGATAGTGTGACCAGACCAAGTTTCAGGCATTGAGCTGCTCTGAAGCTCCATTCACTGGTCTTCCAGGCAGCATAGTGAGAGTATTTTTTTGGTCAGGTTGTAAAGAATGAATGTGATAATATGGGAAAGTGGATGACACATTACTTGGTCCATAGATGATCAATAAGTGGGAGGTGCAGGAGTTGCTAGTAGTATTGTCATGATCGTTACCACACTCGTACCAAGTGAAAGGCCTGGGAGCCTCTTGTTGGGAGCTGGGAAGGCAATGAGTCATATTCATCAAATCTCCTCAGGGTTGTAATATTACAGAGGGTGATGACATGCTATTCTCCAGTCCCCCATGAGCAAGGTCACCAGAACAATAAATCAACTCCACATGTGATGGATTAGGCCTGGATCTAGCCACTGAGAGTGTGATTTGGACAGCAGTGGAGTACAGACAGGGCCACCACCCTCTATGGTTTCATGGCCCCCTGGCCTGGAGAGGAGTTTCACAGAAGGTGGTTCCTGACAAGGAGCAGCCCCCAGAGGTCTCTCGCCTGATATCTGGTGACAGAAGATCATGTCACTCCCTTTGGAACTCAGCTGGGCTATGCCTCTGCCAGGATATCATGCCTGCATCTTAAGTCCCTAGCCCTGTCCCAAATACCTCCTCTCTGCAACTAGCAGTGCAGAGTGGCAGAAAGGTGGGAAAGGGGGGTGGCAAGACTATGCCACACCTTTCCTTCAAGGCCAAGCCTCAGGGGCATACATGCCTCTGTGAGCTCTGCTTCAGAGGAGAGAGACTAACCAACCTCAGAGGAGCTGGAGGAAGAGCCATCAGAGAAGATACCACACCAGGTGCCAGGGAGTAACAGGCAGAAATGCATTTTTAGGGGTTGCTCTGTCAGCCTCACCTGCAGTCCCACTATGGCATGGAGCAAAATGAACATCAGCACTGAAGAGACTGGTGCATGCCCAGCGCTGCCACCTTGCACCTTCGAGAGCTTGGAGGAGTCTCCTGGCCTGAGCCTCCTTTCACCATCTGTAACCTGGAGATCAATGTGTTCTTCCACGGGAATTTACCTCTGCCCCACTGGGCGGGGACCGAGGGGGTATGATGTAAGTGGCACACCTCCTCTGACATGGGGAAGTGCCTGTCGCTTAGAGAAGAAGCACTAAGCAAGTGTTGGTAAATCACCAGGTTGTCACACACCTGCCTGTGTGAGGCCCTCTGTGAGCAGCAAGGCAGTGCCCTGGGTATGTGGACTTTGCAGGGTGTAGCTCTTAAATAGCTGAGGGCTCAGTCACATCACAGTAGTGAGGAAAGGCCTATGAGACAGCATCACAAGAGAGGCCCAGCCTGCCAGGGTTGTCTGGGGTTGCTGGGTGGGGACAGGGCAGGGAGACTGCCAGGCCAGAGCTAAGGTGGAGGGGCAGGGAAAGCCGTGGATTCCACACTTCAACAGGGATTCTGAGTAGTGTGATTCCACACCTGACTTGGCTGGGCCCGCTAGGTTTTAAGAGGGGTGGGATGGTGAAAGATTATCCCAGACTCTGCTTCACACAAAGGGAGAGATGACTGTCTTGCAAGTCTCCAGTCCCTGCCAAAGAAGCACGGTCCTCTCAGTGCTCCATTTGTCCCCACTGTTCTCCCTCTGTCCCAGGTTTAGGAAGGAGAGGGGCAGGGGGTGGTGAGTAGTAGCTTGGTTAATCACCTGGAGTCAAAGCTTCATTCTTAGGGTCCCAGAACTCTGGGGCTACAGGTGTGGTCCTGGAGGAGAGGGTACCACTCTTGGCCTGGGAGTAAAGTAGCAATGCTCACATGCACAGGCATGTGTGTGTGCATGCACACACGTGCACACACACACACGTGTGTGGGGTGCACACACACACACATACACGATGTGCAGGGTCCTGGGGTGGGGTGCCTGGCCCACTCCCTTTCTCCTCTGATCCCTCTCTCCCTAATGCCTCCCCTGCCTTCCCCTTTTAAGGTTATTATCTCCTCTCTTGTCTCTTTCAAGGACTTGGCTGCATTCCCCAGGTTGTTCTGGCGTCTGGCTCAGCTGTGGTGTGGTCCTGAATTACAATGACCATGTGCTGGCACTGAAACACTTGTATACCTTGGGGGGGGGAGCATTCCCCCTGTGGGTGGAGGGTGGGAACTGCTCCAGTCACACCCTCATCCACGTGGCCCTGGGCTAGCTGCCTGGAGCACCTGCACTTTTTTTCTCAGGTACCGAGTTGAAGAAAGCGCACTTAGAACACTCCTGTTCTTTATGTTGTCACTTTATCCACTCCACAAACATTTACTGGGCTGCCACAGTGTGCCAGACGGTGGCTATGGGAAAGACACGGTCTCTGCTGCTTAGGGAATACTGGGTATTCCTTAAGATGGAGGCCATTGGAGGGATATGGGTCCCAGTGTTGGAGCCTTTTAAAACTACTTAATTATCAATATTTATTTTAGTTGTGATAAAAATAAACATTGTATAACATTTATGATCTTTAAACATTATCATTTTAAAGTGCTTAATCCAGGGTATTAAGTACATTTACAGTATTGTGCAACCCTCTTGAGAACTTTTTACCTTCCCCCCAAATAACTATGCTTGCTCCACCCAGCTCCTGGGACTCTCCAGGCTACTTCCTCTCTGTGGATTTGGCTACTCTAGATGCTTCATGTAATTGGACTCCTACAGATTTGTGTTGTTTGGTGGCTGGCTTATTTCACTTAACTGTGGCGTCAGGCTTCGCCCACGAGGTGAACATGTGTCAGGACTTCTATCCTTCTGAAGGTGGAGTGGTAGCCCTGTGTGTGTGTGTGTGTGTGTGTGTGTGTGTGTGTGTGTGTGTGTGTGTGTGTGATACACAGCCAGGGGTGCACACGTGGGTTGCTTCTGGCTTTGGCTACCCTGAATAATGCTGCTGTGTGGTGTGTGCATTCCTGTTCATGTCCCAGGGCTCCCGTGTGTACACTGAGAAATGGGATTGTTAGATCATTGGGCCATTCTGAGTTTAATTTTTCTAGGAACCACTATCTTGTTTTCCCTATTTCTTCCACTGATCTTCCAGTGGAGGGTTTCAAGTTTCTCCACATCCTCAGTGGGGGATAACAGAAGTCTGTGCCTGTCCTGGGGTACAGAGTGGGGATCTGCGGAGAATGTAGTCAGCAGCAGCAAGGACATTGTTTTAGCTCTCTGTGCTCAAAATAGGGAGCCCTGAGGCGATAGAGAGGGAGCAAAGCCACACGGAGATACTGACTGGTTGACCGTGTCTGGCTGTGTCTTTGACACATCTGGAATTAGTTGTGATTTGTGGTTCTGATTCTGTTGAAAATTCAGGCATAGGAAGGGTGGCTCAGTACTGGGAAAGTCGGGGAGCACGTCAAATCAGATGGGTCTGCATCAGGCCCTACAAGAAAGGTATGATTTATCTTTGAAAAGGAAACTTTTTACTATACAAAGGATGTATGCTCTTTTTAAAAAATGGGGAAATTAAAGGCAGTACAGAGGAGAAGGTGGAAACCTCCAGTGTCCCACTGAGTGCCGCTGCTGCGCTTTTCTCTTCTGTGTGCCTCTTGTTTAGGGTGGTCCCCAGTGTGTCAGGACTCTGCAGGGCGAAGGACCATAGCTGTACGAGACAGTGGGATTTGGGGTGAGGGGAATGGGGGTCGCAGGAGGCCCTGAGGCTAACAAAGTGGATTGCAGGACTGCATTGACACCAAGCTCCTGGGCACCTCCTCGGGGGCCCCACTGATGAGGAAGGTGTCTTGCTCCCTCCCTCCCCCTGTGAGAATAGAGGGTGCTGCCATTTCAGGGAAGATGCTCCTCTCAGTAGGATTTGTGCCTTCTTCTTGGCCTCTCCCCCATTCCCTTTCTCAGCTGGTTCCCTCAGATGACCCTGGTCTTGCTTCCGGCTCCTGGGCCCCTCTCAAGCCTGTTTCCTTCCACCCCTTGGAGGGCAGCCCTGTGGTGTCTGGTCACACCCAGTGGCGCTAACTCACCTGATGCATGTGATGGCGCGCTGCTTCTGTTTCATTTCACCACAGCCATGAGCCCAAGTGGCTAACCAGGCTGGAGGATGTGGTGTAAAGGGGGAGCCACTTTAGGGGACAGCCATACAGGTCATGAAGAGGTGGCTGACTGATGCAGAGGCCCAGCTTCTCTGGCTGCCCAGTGCACACACCAAGGGCGCTTCCTGCCCCTTGAGGCCCTGATCCCCAGCACTACCAGGTCCCTTCGGGCAACATCATAGGAGTAAGGCTCTTGCCACATAACTCTGAGGTGCCTGGCCCAGAATGGGGTATAGGATGTGCATCTCGGTTGCCTAGGACCTCAAGGAACCAGAGCTGCTGGTTGTCAGCAGTGCCAGCCACCCAGGACTAGAGATGTCCAGAGATGCCACAGGAAGTGGCTCTGCATGCATGAGCAGGGCCAGATGCTGACAGCTTCATTAAGTCACAGGGCCTGCCGGCAGTGGGAGGGACAGCTGGGAAGAAATGCCCTAGGCAGAGTGTGGCTGAAGCTGTCTGGGAGGCAGGAGATCCTGTGGCTGGTCGGGATAGAGAGCCTAGGGCTCCCGCATTGGCAGTAGAAAGCAGGCTGGTGTTGGTGACAGTGACAGAGAGCAGTCCACCAGCCTGGGTCTGGGCCTGTGACCAGGAAGAACTCTCAAGTGGAAGCCAGTTGATGAACACATATCTCCCTGCTGGCCTGTGCTGTTCTGGGCCATGAAGTGGCCTTCAGAGTCACCAAGGACACATGAGGAAGCGTGGGCCGCAGCACAGCCAGTCTGCTGGGTTGGGAGGGCAGAGGGCTCCAGAAGGGGCAGTCAGTGACAGAGTGACAGTGACAGAAGGTGGGAATGCAGGTGGCCGCCTCCCACATGTGCAGCAGAAGCTGTTGGGGGTTTGGTGGGACCCAGAGACTCACTTGCTCCGAGTGCCTCCTCTCTGGCCTGCTGCACACCACCTGCCTTCCTGTTCTTCAGCAGCTGGTGGGAGCCCGGGGCAGGTGGTAGGTGCCCAGGAGCTGCAGGGAGGTCAGGTTTCTAGGCCACTCGGTGACTGCACAGAGCCATTTGTTTCTCCTGTCCCCTGGCCCAGCTCCAGGAAGCTGCTCATGCGATTTTAACCTGTGTGCTGAGGTGGCTGCCTGGGTCTGTGCAGTCCTCCTCTGCCTACCAGAGGCCCTGCCTCCTAACCCTGAGATTCACCATGTGTATCTGGGGGACCCAGACACTATGTGGCAGGGTCTTTCTCTTCTGCTATCTCCCCAGCATCCTGTTTGCTGACATCGAGGGCTTCACCAGCTTGGCATCCCAGTGTACTGCTCAGGAGCTAGTCATGACCCTCAACGAGCTCTTTGCCCGCTTTGACAAGCTGGCTGCGGTGAGTCACTCTGACCTCAGGCTTCAGGATCAGGGACTCAGGGTGGGCACAGGACAGGTGTGTCTTCAGAGCTGCCGTCAGGAACCAGTGATGGCCAAACAGGCTGCCCATGCTGTGGTTGTGCCCTCATGTCTGTCAGTCATCCAATAGTATGAGCATGTGTGCAGGGAGAGGGTGGCAAGGCCTGTAGGTCACTGGGTCACTGGGTCCAATCCCCTCCCATCCCACTTTCAGTTCGGAATAAATCAGGCTCCACAGCCCCATTCCTAATGAAGTTTTTTTTTTTTTTTTTTTTTTTTGTGGTACCGGGGATTGAACTCAGGAACTTGTACTTGCTAGGCAAGAACTTATTCTACTGAGCTATCTCCCCAGCCCCTCCTGATGAAGTTGACTAGAGTGATAAGAGAATGAGAGTGACCTGCAGGCAGCCATAGAGTCCCATAGGAACTCCTAGAGTCCTCGAAAAAGAGAAGGTCCCCATGTTTGGACAAATTGGAAGCCACATCTCAGAGTAGGGCATGATAAACAGCATGGTCCACTGACATGTGGACATGGCCCCCATGGGTGTGTAGGCCACTGGGTTGGACTGTTCACTAGAGGCTGCTGCCTGGCTGACTGGGACCTCAAGTCCCTGAGCTCGAACAAGGCAGATGACACATGCTTGGAGCCTAGGCACATGTCATGTGAGTCCAGGTTACCGGGGCATTTGAACCCCAGAGGTGTGCTGGCTTCACAGAATAGCTCTGGGAGCCAGGTCTGGGCTGCTCATAATTGGTACTTAATGACATTGCACCTGACTGCCCAGTGTGGATTGCTGGTGGCCTGCCGCCTGCCGGGGGAGCCTGCAGCACCTGTTGCTTGGCAGCAGCACCTGGTACTTCAGCGCTGCTGGTCTCTTGGCACTGGTTTGCTGGTTTAGTGAACCCTTGTCACAGACAGGCTGAGGGTCAGGTGAGGTTTGGGTTCAAGATCATTCCTGCCTGCTTCAGAGGAGCCCTTGAGAGAAGCTTGGGCCGAGGGGCAGATGTGTTCCTGGGGTGCCGAGTGCTTGTACCTGACGAGGGGCCTTCCCACACTGCTAGAGCTGCTTGCTCCTGGCCTCCCTGAGGCCTGTCATCCTGCTTGCCGTGCCTCCTTCCAGACCTCCTGACAGGCTCAGTCATGGCAGGGCAGTGCTCTGGTATGGCACAGGATCTGTGCTCAGCGCCCTAAGAGACAAGTTATTCCAGGCACAGGGTAAATCCGTTTGCTTCTTGGTGCTGTCTCTCCCACCTCTTTTTCTCACTATTTTAAATTATGAAAATGAATTTGCTTTCCAGGAGAATCACTGTTTACGCATTAAGATCCTGGGGGATTGTTACTACTGCGTCTCAGGGCTGCCTGAGGCCAGGGCCGACCACGCCCACTGCTGCGTGGAGATGGGCATGGACATGATCGAGGCCATCTCGTAAGTGCCACCTCTAGGCCTGTGTGCCCCGGGGGCATGGTCTCCCAGCCTGAGGAAAACTAACTGGCTGACCAGATGCTAGAGAAACAGGGAACTGGAGGGAAAGCTGTCTCCTGAGGATGTCCCGGCTTTGCACCATCCCCCAGTGTGGGTCTGAACCTTCAGACTTTGTGCATCTCGGGGGCTCCTTCTGTGCTGAGAGGGCAGATGGGCTCTGTAGGCCCCAGGTGAGGGGGCTCTGCTGCATCCAGTATCTCCTGCCTGCTCAGGCTCCTGCCGGTGGAGAAAATAGTAGCCCCTGTATCTCCTCCCAGAAGGAGGAGAGTTGACCAGCTCCCCAGGCCCCAGAGAGTCCTATAGAGTCGCATTTTTCAAGAGTCTTCCCTTCCTGTGAGGAACAGCAACGCAAGCATTGTTGGTCATCACTGGCTGTGAAAGGAGCCCTGGGTCATTGAAAGCCACGGACTTGTGTGTGAGCCCAGGGAGCAGATAGAGACTATGAGCAGATAGAGACTATCCAGGTTCAGAAAGTTTGGACTTTAGAAATATGCTGAGCAGGGGCAAAGGGAATGACAAATGGCAAGGTCAGAAGTGAGAGTGGCTGGCTGGGAAGCTCGCCTGGTGTGTGGAAGTGGCACGGTTGTTTCCCAAGTGTCTCCTGCGTGCCCAGGCTAGATGGTCCTAGCCCAGAACCAGTGTTGAGGGTGAGAGGCTGGGACACCCGAGGCTCCACACAGGCTGGTGTCTGTGCACCAGGCATGGTGAGCAGGGCCAACTGCTGAGAGGAGTTCCCCAGAAGGCTGGAAAGCAGCTGCATGCAAGAGAGACAGAATGAGACACATCATCCTAAGCAAGGCCGTGTGGACAGAAAGGATGGCTCTGGTAGTGGTACTTCCTAAGCTGACCCCGGGACAAGAGAGATGACGGATTGCACATGTCCCTGGCCATGGGTGTCAGATCACTGAAGGGGTGGGACGAGACGCAGGGAGGAGAGAGGTGGGCCTGCCCACTAGGCTGTCAGGTGGCTGGGCCCATTCCCAGGACATCAGAAAGGTCACAGTCCCTGAAAAGCATAAACTGTGTCTGCCCTAAGCACCTGCTCCTGCTTGCAGACCTTGGACCCTAGGCACAGGGATGCTCTTCCTGTTCTACCCTGCCACCTGCTCCATGGGAAATTGTAAGTGGAGGCCCAACCCATTGGCTGGGGACTCCAGTGTGCATGGTGCAGGTGGCAGCACTGGGGCTGTTCTGTAGGCGCAGCACCCCTGAGCCCCTACACCTTCCCAGCCCCCATCTCTTCCTGAGTGGGAAGAATGAATATCCTCCCTCAAAACCCAGTTGACCGCCTTTCCTTTGTATGCTACCACCAGAGCAGCAACGTGGGTAATTCCAATGCATAGATAACCCAAAAGCTTTTTTCTGTCTTTTGCATGGAGCAGTTCATTGGGGTTTGAGTGGCAGTAACTTTTCTGATGGCTTCAAGTTGTTGCTAATGCATAGTTGCATTTCTTTAATTGACTTAAAGTGGCCTGAGAGGGTGCTTTGTTTTACCGTGAGTCACCACGCCACCTTGTGGCCAAGTCAAGAAATAGCATCTTCCAGA
Organism: Myocastor coypus; assembly: GCA_004027025.1. Taxonomy (NCBI): domain Eukaryota; kingdom Metazoa; phylum Chordata; class Mammalia; order Rodentia; family Myocastoridae; genus Myocastor; species Myocastor coypus. The sequence continues at coordinate 26,077 of PVJA010005492.1, forward strand.
TTTGTGCACCTGAGCCCCAGGACCAAGCCTCACAGCCCTTTTAGATTTAGCACCCCGGTTCCACTTAGCTTGGGCCAGAGCAATGCCTTATTGACCTCGTGTCTCCTAATGCCTCAGCCCCACCACCAAGCCTCCCCTACTCTGTGTGCCTGGTCCCTGACCCTCTCCCAGCCTTACCCCTGCTCCATCCCCAGGTTGGTCCGGGAGGTGACAGGGGTGAACGTGAACATGCGTGTGGGAATTCACAGCGGGCGAGTACACTGCGGTGTCCTTGGTCTCAGGAAGTGGCAGTTCGACGTCTGGTCTAACGACGTCACGCTGGCCAACCACATGGAGGCTGGGGGCAAGGCAGGGTAAGTGGGGGCCCAGACTTGTCTTCCTACTCAGGCGCATCTGGCGGGGTTGTCCTGGGGAGGTGGGATGGGCAGCGCCCACTTTGGGAGCGGAGTTGAGGCAGAAATTCCTCACTTGTCAAATAGTGTACACGGCACCCTGGGCCAGTGGTAGGAGCCGCTGTGCACCCTTCGTCCAGGTGCTCACAAAGCACCCTGGCCTGTGAGTGAGAGAAGCAGAGTTCTGGAGGAGGGTGGTCACTCGCAGAGTGGCCAGGGCACTGTGGGGGAAGCACACGCTGGCCCTGGTGAATGGCACAGAAAAGGGCAGGGAAAGCCCCCTACTGAAGGATGCAGCCCAGGAGGGACGCAGTGTGGGAGGACACAATATCCCCAAGGACTAGCCTTTAAGAGGCAGGGAGGAGAATGTTCCTGTGGTACAGAGCACAGACGCCAGGCCAGGGTTGGGCCCAGACTTGCTGTCGGAGGGCCCTGTAGGCTGCTGAGCAGGAGTGGGAGGCCTGCATAGCCTCTGACTTCTGGGGCTGACAGAAGGACCCTGCTAAGAGCACGGCATGAGTTGGAAACAGCCTGAGTGCCACCTTGACAGTACGGAGGGAGGCAGGGCGAGTGTGGGGTGTTCACCAGAGCCTGACTTTGGAGCCCAGGATTCGTTCATGACTGAGTGGAGGTACAGTCCAGTTTCGTGGGGAGAGTTGGAGGTCTCAGGTTGTGTTTTCTGGTATCTCTCTCCCCGCCAGGCGGATCCATATCACCAAGGCCACACTCAATTACCTGAATGGGGACTATGAGGTGGAGCCTGGCTGTGGGGGCGAGCGCAATGCCTACCTCAAGGAGCACAGCATCGAGACCTTCCTCATCCTGCGCTGCACCCAGAAGCGGGTCTGTGGCCTGGGCAGGCGTGTTGCTTCTCCAGGGAGGAACATTTTCCTGGCCTGCTGCTCCCTGCTTTTCTCCCTCTCCACCTGAGCGAAGTTGTGAGCTCCTCATGCAGCTGTGGCACCTGCGTCTTGGAAAGGACCTCAGAGTGAAAGGCTTTGCCAAGGCTGCTGGCAGACAGGGCCTGTTTCCTTCTGCTTTGTTGCAGACATGCAGGAGGCCTCCGAGCAGTTAGTGGCAGTGCTCAGAAGGCCGCAGGCCAGAGAAGAAGCCCCCAGGAACCTGTGCACACGGAGAGCTTTAGCTTTGCCTCTTTCCTTTATTTTGTCTTCTTCCGGACTAATTTCCCCTCCCTTTCCCTTTCCCCTCTCCTCTTGTCAGTGTCTGTCTTGGATCTACATAACTTAGTTTCTTGGACCTCTGCCTTCCCCCCTTTTTTCTTTTTAGCTTCTTTCTTCTTCCTCTTTTGTCTCAGCCCACATTTGCCCAAGTATAAAACTCAATTATTAGCAGACTTCAGTGTTCTATTTTTAACAGTGTCATGTTCTATGTTCTTAATTTTCAAAGCCAAAGAAGAGAACACTTTATATTTCTCCCTAAATTAAACTGTCTTCCACTTCTGAGTCGTCCCTTCCAGTCTGTTGGTCAGTGCCTTTTTGGGAGAGAAAAGCTTCCTGCTTCTTTTCCTAAGGAGGTAGCCTGAAGAGACCATGGTCAGTTTCCAGGGGGAGGCAGGATTGGGAGGGCAGGTGTCCACCTGAGAGGATGTCTGAGGGGCACTTTGCCCTGTCATCAGATTTTCCATGGGCAGCAAGAAGAAGAGCAGAAGAGTCTGGGGACTCTGGGGCAGGTCTCCATGGCTTAACTGTCTCAGTGAAGATTGGCAAACATTGGCTGGCTCTTGGGCCAGACTGAGTGGTCTGAAATCCTCCTGGGCTCTTTCCCAAATGGCTTCTCTTGTTCCTGGTTCTCAGGGCCTCTGGCCCACCTTCCTGCTACCTGTCTCATTCCCTGGGGCTTGGCTTCCTGGTTGATAGGTTGTCCTGAAAGGAGGAAGTAAAGAGAAAAGCAGAGGGACAGTGTCAGTGGAAGCAAGTTTGAGCCCCCCATCTGGTGGGTCAGCGAGGGAGTTGACTCCATCTTTGGTCCTCGTTTGGGTAGAAAGGCAGATAGGCAGATAGGTGGGCAGGCAGCACAGATGCTGGGACATGGCTGACCTCGGTAACTGGCTGATTGTCCATGTGTCTTTGGATGGACATGTCAGCCCTGAAGTCTCATCCCGACTGGGCCTGTCCTGCTGCCCCTGTGCCAAAACCTCCTGTCGTAAAGAACAGAGTGGAGGTTGGAGCCCAGGTCTCTGTTCCCTCTATCAGCTCCTGGGTGCCTTCAGCCTTCAGGTTGCTCTCTGCTCTCCATTCCATTAAGTGGAGCCTGCTATGAGGCCTCTTGCCAGTAACTGGTGTGCGGGCCGAGCTGCCTAGGGCCCAGCACCTGCCTCCATCCTCAGAGTCCTTGCCACAGTGGGGAGGAGAGGAAGTGCAGGGCTGGCCATTTCTGCTCTGTGTTTTGGAATGAGGTTTTGGGTGGGGAGGAGGTGACACCGGCTTTGAGAGGTGCCAGGATGGACTCTTGCGATCAGGCTTGTAGGGGAGAGGTCTCCTTGCGAAGCAGACGTGCACTTTTCATCTGCTGCCTCTGTGGTCTGGCTGAGGCTGGCACAAGTAGTCTGGCTGGCCACAGGGCCTGGCTTGGGGAAGCCTAAGGGTTTTAGGAGACCTTGGCTCTGGGGCTGTGCAGAGGCCAGGACAGGAGGGATGGGGGAATAGCTCCCCTTCTGGGCTCCTCCCTCAGCCCTGCCTACAGGCTCATGTGTCTGTGTCACTCTCCAGAAAGAAGAGAAGGCCATGATTGCCAAGATGAACCGCCAGAGAACCAACTCCATTGGGCACAACCCCCCACACTGGGGGGCCGAGCGCCCTTTCTACAACCACCTGGGCGGCAACCAGGTGTCAAAGGAGATGAAGCGGATGGTGAGTGGCTGTGGCAGCCCTAGGCACAGGGTCTCCTCAGGCATTAGGGTGAATGAGCACCCCACCAAGTTGCCTGAAGACGATGGAAAGCCATAGAAGGAAGCAGAAGTAGGTTCGCCCCACCTTGGGACCAGGAGCTGGTATGCCTGACTCTGGCCCAGGTGCCTCCCCATGCACCCTGCCATCTGTGGCTTGCTGACTTTGGTCTGGGAACAGAGTGGCAAAACCCATACATGCCTCCTCCCCGGGCAGAGTTCGTGGTGCAGCTGGGAGCACACTCTCTAGCCAGACTTAGGGGTGCCAGAGTCTTTGTGTAATTGTTGGGGAGACTGGGGGATTTAGGGAGCAGCTTACTGGATCCTTGTCCGGTACCTACCACATTTTCCAGGTCATTGAGATGCCTCTTCTGGCTCTGTTGCTCAGAAACCATCCCAGGGGCTTTCTGGGAAAGGCCCTGTGGTCGGTCTCCTCTGCCCTCTGCTGAGAAACATGTGTGGCCTGCACAAGGCTGTCCCATCCACCCAGGTGCCCTGCCTGCCTCAGTCACAGATGCCCCAGGCATCCCCGTATTCTCCAGGCCAGGCTAAGGGAGGATGCACTGCTGGGCTTGTGTAGCAGCGATGGAAACATGCATTCAGGGATAGGAAGGAGAAAGGGGGTGACAGGCAGCCAGGCTGCAGCGAAGCCTATTCCTAGGGGCAGTCAACCACATCGGGGGAGGGCTGAGGAGGGCCACTGCTGGGAACGGTGTGTGGCTATGTTGCCTGGGGTCTGTAGATCCAACTAGGTTTAGGTCACATGGAAGGAAGGAGAGTCGGACTCCTGGCAAACCCTCAGATGAGAGCCAGCACCCTAAAAGAGGGGCTGTTGGGCACCCCTGTCACTCCGCTCTTGCTTCCAGCAAGCAACAGACGGCACGGTGATGACAAGACAGGCTCCTTGAGAGACATGGGCTGGGAAGAGCTGATCAGAGAGGCCAGGACTTCCCCTAGGGCTTTGAACTTGGACATCACAGACCTGGCGGTTGGAACCTGGGCTCCAGCCACCACTCTCCCTCCCCAAGGTCCTCCACAGAGCAAGAACTGGTGGTCCTCAGTGTCATTGACCCAGTGCTTGTACAAGCTCCTAAGGACTGTGGGCCCCGTACCCAGGGTGGCCAAGAGGAGAGCAGGGAAAGGGAAAGAGGAAGGTTTGGGGAGCTGGAAGTGGGGAAGTGAGGGAAGGTGAGGAGTAAGAGGTGGAGAGGGAGGAGGACGCAGCCAGCCAGTAGGCAAGGGCCCTGGTGGTAAGTCACATGCCCTATTCAGAGTCCCTGGGAAGTATTTTTAGTGACATTTGGTATAAGCTGCATCTTAACTCATTTCAGAGTCTGAACGGAGGCAGTTCCGGCTGTGAGCCCTGAGCTGGCAGGTGTATTCATCACTGACAATTTCAGCAGTGAGCGCTGTAACTGGGAGGGGAGGTCTCTGGGGGTTGATCGCTTCTCCCAGCAGGAAAATGCAGAAAACAGGGTCCAGTAGCTGCCACAGCAGCCTATCTTAGAGGGCTTGATGTCCCATACTGGACTGGCATCTAGGCACAGCCAACTGGCCCACCCCCGCCTGTTTGGTGGGAGGCTAGGCTGGGGATAGAGGCGGTCGTGTTGGTCAGCTTTCTGCTGCTGTGATGAATGCCCAAGGGAGTCAACTCAAAGGGGCGAGAGTTTGTTTTCACTCAGTTCCCGAGGTTTCTGTCGTCAGTTAGCCGACTGCATTGCTGCTGAGTCTGTGGTGAGGAGAAGGATCAGGGAGGAGCTCCCAGCCTCTGGCTAAACTGCAGAGGTGGGAGAGCTGCCTGCTGCTCTGGGGTCCCTCACCAAGCAGGGCTCTCTGTTCTCACGCTGCCCTTCTCTCCCTTCCTTTTTTAGGGTTTTGAAGACCCCAAAGACAAGTGAGTACTGTACTCCTCTTTTTTGCTGCCTTGTAGTGTGTGGGATCGCCCCACACCCCCTGAACACAGGCCAGAGGCTACACCCAGAGAGGACTCAGCAAAGGGACAGGTGGCCAGTGTTGGCCTCAGGCAGGCCAGGGCACCCAGGACACCAGGACTCCTTTCCTGCACTGCCTGTCTCATCTCCACTGCACACACATGTGCATACATATGCACACATGCACACACATGTGCACACTCTTTAGGAATACAGACCTTACACAAGGGTCAGTAGGACTGGCCACACCCCTGCCCTCCAGTCTTAGGGCTGGCAGAAATTTTGCTCAAGAACCCAGTTCCACCCTGGAAAGTCAGGCTTTTAAGTTAAAAAGCCAAAGAGCAGGAAGCCTGCTTGCCCAGAAGACCCGAGCCCATTCTGAGGGCCCAGGTGGAGCCTGGAGAGGTGTCCTGCCTTCCCATCTCACCCTCTGGATGAGGTGATGCAGCTGGGAAGTAAACAGCAGAGGCTGAGCTGCAGGAAACCAGTGACATTTCTACTCTAATGAGTCCCCGTGCCAGAGGGGTCATCCAGCAGCTGGCCTCAAGCATGGGCTGTTTCCTCCATGTGTCTAGTTATTCAGAGAAGGAGCATGAGCTGGTCATGTTGTACACATCTGTAATCCCAACACTCTGGGAAGCTAGGCCTGGAGATCTCAAGTTTGAGCCCAGCCTGGATAGTTCAGTGACTTAGACATTATCTCAAAATAAAAATTTTAAAAAGGTTAGTAGTACCTAGTGTGAAGGCCCTGAACTCAATCTCCAGGATCACAGGGGAAAAACAAAACAAAAAAAACCAAAACAAAAACAACAAAAACGGTCAGGTTGGGAACTTCTTATCTAGTCCACTTGGTTTGGTCCCTGCTTACCTGCCCTGGATAGGGTTGACTTGGGTGGCTGCTTGGCCTCTCATCCTGGTGGTCAGCACATCTTAGCAGGTGCCTCTGTCCCCCAGGAATGCCCAGGAGAGTGTGAACCCTGAGGACGAAGTGGATGAGTTCCTGGGCCGGGCCATTGATGCCAGGAGCATTGACAGGCTGCGCTCTGAGCACGTCCGCAAGTTCCTCCTGACCTTCAGGGAGCCTGACCTAGAGAAGAAGGTGTGTGGGGCTGGGCCTGGGCAGCAGGGAGGTGCCCTGGTAGTCTTGTTTTCTCCTCCCACGGTGCTGTGCTGCCAGGACATGGAGGCCCTAGGGAGACAGCCTTGGTCAGAAGAGATCAACCAGGCTCTCTGCCCCTTGGTTTTCTGGTGGAGAGAACAGTGTTACTTAAATGCCACCTGGGGCCCAGAGTAAGGATGAAATGTGTTCTCTTTGTGCAAGATGTAAAAAGAGGGTGGTCAATAACGGCTGGTCTCTGTTTGCCACTGTTACTATAATTGCTGCTGTCATTGCTGCTCTGGCACTGGCACCTCTGTGTCTCCCCTCTTTTTATGTATTTTTGAGACTGGGTCTTGCTATGCAGTCCAGGCTGGCCTTGAACTCACTTTGTAGCCCAAGTTGGCCTCAAACTCTCGGTGATCCTCCAGCCTCCCAAGTGCAAGGATATATGTGCACATAACCATACCTGGCTTCTCCCATGTTTTTGAAGTTTGAGTGAATGGGAAGCTTAATCTTGGTGATGTTAGTAGATTGTACTGGGCTACCCAATGAAGTGGTGACAGAGCCAGACACTGCTCCGGGCCGTGCTTCATTCATAGGGTCTCCTGTGCACAGGACAAGTAGATTGGGTGGTGCTTGTCAGCATGAAGCAAGGCAGAGCTGGCTAGCAGAGCAGGGCTGTGAAAGGGAAGGAGGAGGACTTAGTGGCCCGTACTCTAGGTAGCTGCTCAAGCAGCAACCTGCATGAGTGAGGCCACTTGGGGGCACAGGAGGAGCAGGCTGGCCGGCTGTGAGGTCCTTGGTAGTGACCCTACCTCAGCCCCAGGCTGCTCATCTCAGGAGCAGAAGTAGAACACCTTGTTCTTGCTTCTGGGCCACTATGAGGGAGCCCACTGAAACAGGTGGCATGTTGGTGGCCTTATGGGTGATTGGCCAGTGGCTCAGCCTGCATGGTTTCTTGTTTGCCACATGTCCATGTCCCAACCTAAATGATTTGGACTGATGTTTGGCCCACTCTGGTTATGGGTTCTTCCCTGTGCTGAGTGAGCTGCCCTGGGGCTAAGATCTTTGCTGGAGCAGACCACCAGGCCGTGGCTCTCAGCTGGCTGTCTCCTCTCAGTACTCCAAGCAGGTGGACGACCGCTTCGGTGCCTATGTGGCGTGCGCCTCGCTTGTCTTCCTCTTCATCTGCTCTGTCCAGATCACCATTGTGCCCCAGTAAGTATCCTATTCCTCCCAGCCTTGGCCTACAGGGTAGGGACAGTCATTTGGGGGAGTAGAAAGGGTGCCTGGGCTGAGGCTGCTCAGGCAGGGCACAAGGGCTCCTCAGGTGTCTTCCATGGGACTAGCAAGTGAGGGACCTGGGGAGGCAGATGGTCACACCCAGGTGGAAGATGTCCCCCTGGGATGGCTCAGCTGTCAGAGAAGCCCTCTCTGTCACCTTGTCATCTCACCCCTTTCACCCTGCCCAACAGAATCACACCAGGTTTCTGTGTGCCCCTTGGATCTTGTCCTGCCCACCCCTATTGATACCTCTTCCAGAGATAAAGGTTTTCACTGCTGTGTGTGTCCAAGAACAAATTTCAGATTCTAAAGGATTATCACAAAGAAGCGTGGTTGTGCCCTACTGAGAACTGACCCTGCTGAGGCAGAAGCCACTTCAAAGGCAGTGGGTAGTGGAAGTGGAGTTCAGTAAATAGTCGTTCATGTTGGAGTCATACCTGGCAGAGGAACATAATTGACTTGTGTATGCATAGCATGTATATGTGTGTACATGAACGTGTGTGTATGTATGCAGATATAGGCGTTTATATATGTGTGTGTAAATGTTTCTACTTTTTATTGTGAAATCATTCAAACATACAGAAAAGTAATATATTCAATATTCACTCTATACATACAGTAGTAATCTTTTGCAATATTTGTCTTTTTTTTTTCATTTTTTAGGGAAAATTTAAGGACATTTTGTCCCTAGAAGCCTTAGTAGGCATTTCTCTTCTTCACCATGGTGTACACCCATAAAATTCCTATCATATCTGCACTATCATTTAACATCTAGTCCATATTCAGACCCCCAGAATTATCCCCAAATGTCTTCTACTCTTGAGTTATTCAGAGCCAGGATCTACCCAAAATCCTCTGGTTTCATTAGCTTCATCTAAAGAGCATTCACACCCAACACCTTCTATTTTTTTTATTTTGAAATAATTGTAGGCTTAGTGAGAAGCAGTCCCTTGGGGTTTGCATGTCTTTTGTGGCTGTGGCATTTTTGATGAGTCCTGGCCAGTGAACTTGTACAGTGTTTCAGTTTGGTGGGTCTGGTGTTGAGATTTGGCTCCACACTTTAGAACCAGAGGGTGCACGATGTCAGCCTGCCTTACTTCTTAATGCCTATATGTGTGACGCTTATTATTGAAAAGATACCCCTTAGATTCATGGCTGCTATGACTGTCAGGACTGTAGGTGGCAACCAGACGGGCTGCACTTGGATGGCGTGAGGCTGTGCAGAGCTAGTGGGTCCAAACTGGCGCATTTTTCTGTGTTGAAAAGGGCACCTCAGCCTCGGGGTCAGCGAGCAATCGGCTTTGTCCTTTGCAGCAGATGGTCCCTTGTGTGGGATGTAATCTTGCCTCTGCGCTGTGTCCTCTCGGCAGCACGGCTTGAGGCCGGGCCATCCCTGCTCCCTGCGGTGTCTGCAGTGGCTCCACGCTCCACTTGCCACCACTCCACAGGGCTGCAGTGGGAACAGAGGTCGTTCTCTAGCTGTCTGTCTCTAGAAAAGCTTTCAAAGCCACTTTGAAGGTCTTTTCCTCTGAAGAGGATTTTTTTCTCTTGTTCCATTTGCTGAAGGCAGCTGAGTGCTGGCCTCTGGGAGCTGGAACAAAGCAGCTGTCTGGGTCCTCCCAGGGTGTCCTGGCCTGCCCCGGGCCTCTGCTGTCTGTAACCCACCAACACCTGCCTATGGCATCTGCGGGCTGTTCTCCTCCCTTGGAGGCCAGGTGCGGCCTGGTGGGGAGCACTGCACCTGAGCCAGCCCAGCCCAGGAAGGCAGAGGGAAGTTCCACAGGGCAAGTCAGCTGCCACTCTTTTGTCTGAAGGTTCTGCTACAAAGGAGGCACAGGGCAGACTGCACTTTTCTTACTGAACTGGCTGGGAAGGGAGCCAAAACCAAGTAGGACTTGTAGTCAGGCCTGGCGGAGGAAGGAGCCTGAGGTCAGGGACTCTTTCTCAAATGTACACGCCACCCTTGTGTCTCAGAGTGGCCAGCTGGGCTGCTGACATGCATTGCTACCTGCAAAGGCCCTTTGTCAGATCCATTTTCAGTCTGTGAGATTATTTCCCAAGCCATGGGTGACAATGTGGAGGGAATAACCAGGTGATTTTAAAATCAATTCTTTAGGGGTAGGCATACAGCTCAGTAGCATAAGTGCCTGCCTGGCAAATGTAAGGTCATGAGTTCTATTCCCAGTACCCCCCCCCCATTTTTTTCTCTTTTATGTATTTGGTTCATGATCTCACTGTGCAGTTTGGACTTATACTGATCCTCCTGTTTTCAGCTTCCCCAGCACTGGGATTATAGGCATGCACCACCACACTGGACTTGGTCACCAGCTCAGCATGCCCAGGGGTAGGGCTGGCACAGCATGTGGTGCCAGGGATCATATCGTGGTCCCTACACTTGCCTAAGCAGACATTTAGTCTGCTGAGCTATCTTGCTGGCCCTAAGATTTAAATAAAAACAAACAAACAACAAATAAATGAGTTCTTTCAGGCTAAATGAAGCCCTCCTGTGAAGAACTGAGAGTTAGGCAGAATGCTGGTCAGGAACTACTTGCTTCTTCAATTAGCTCCAGTGCCTACATTTCTCCTTAGGAAGGCCATGGGCTAGGAAGGGCAGGAGTAGACCCAACTGTGCAGGGCCCAGTGTACCTGTGAGGGCCTTCCAAGGGTGGAGGGGAAAAGACTGAGCAGTGGGCTTGGGAAGTGGAACAACTTCAGGTCTGCCCCCAGGCCTGTGGCTTTCCCTCCCTCTCTTCCCTCAGCTCCGTGTTCATGCTGAGTTTCTACCTGACCTGTTTCCTGCTGCTGGCCTTGGTGGTGTTTGTGTCCGTGATCTACTCCTGTGTAAAGGTGAGTCTAGCTGCTCCGGGTCCAAGTAGCACACTCGACATGATACCAGACCACCACTCTTGACTGACAATGGCTGAGAGCCGGACTAGGGGCTGGCATCTGGTGTCAGCAGCCTCAATGAGCCCTGAGGATCTTTGCAAGAGGCTGTCCTCTCATTGCTCTCATACAATCCCTAGGTATCAGGCAGTACCCAGCTCAGAGAGGGGAGGGCACCCAGCAGAGCCTGGCATAAAGCAGCGGTCAGTAAACATTTTACTGAAGGAAAGGTGGGAGTGTGGGAGAGCCTTTCACTTCCCAGTGCCCTGGAGTTTGTCTTACAGTGGCTCCCAAGATTAGCTGCAGGGATGTGGTGCAGATGAGCTGTGCAGCCCCAGATGGCTCAGAGCTGGGGTGTGCCCTGTGGCTGGCTTAGGTGGGCAACGTCAGTGCAGGGCCAGGAGCTTGGTTCCTATTCTAGGTTTTCTTTCCACACTGCCTCTTGGGTATGCAACATCCCCTGTCTGGGCCATGTTCCTGAATGGGACTTGAACTAAGGCCATCCTGGTGTGCTGTAGAAATCACGTGGGCCCATTGGCCCTGCTTGTATTCTTTTGTTCCTTCACCAGGGATCTGCTGAAGGTTCCCTAGCTGTCATTCTGGCTCCAGAAAGCTCTCTGCCCTGCAGAAGAGGGCTGCTGTCTAGCATCTGCTGTCCCTCCTCTCCTCTCCACCACTCCCTCAGCACTTTCTCAGAGCCAGGCTCCTGGGTAGAGGGTAGTAGCCTGCATTGCCCCTGCACACCCTGCACCTTACTCTCCTGCTGCAGGAATTGGATCTCTGTTACCCCAGAGCCCCTTTCTCTGCCCACCCTGCAGATAGGCCTCTTTATTAGTCACCCTGCGGTCAAGCTCCTGAAACTCAGGGATGGATGATAGCTGCTGCCCAGCCTTTTCAGGCTGTAGGCTCCCTCCTGCTCTGTGCTGTTACTTCTGGCCTTTGGTCAGAGTCCCCAGCCTCTACTCCTAGCAGACAGTTTAGCTATCTTCATTCTGGGACTTAAAGATAATGTCAGATAGTCATATTAGCCAAAAAGTGAAAGCAACCAAGTTTTCACCCATGGATGGCCAGATGGATAGCAGGATATGTTACTCCATAGAAAACATATCCTCGAAAGGAATAGCGTGCGGTCATACTATAGCATGGGTGGGCCTAAGCCCTGCACTGACTGAGAGAAATCAAAGTCATATTGTCTGATTTTACTAGTAGGGAATAGTGAGAACCGGTGGACTCCTAGAAATAGAAGGAAGGTTAGCAGTGACCAGGAGCTGGCAGAAGGGTGAGTGGGACAGTGTGGCTTCATGGGCGCAGTTTCTGCTTGGAGTGATGGAAGCAACAATGGTTGCACGGGGTTGTAAATGTAACTGGTGCCACTGAGTGGCACACTTAAAAAAAGTTCAAGTGGCCAGGAGTGGTGGTGCACACCTGTAATCCCAGAGCTTGGGGGAGGCAGAGTCAAGAGGATTGCTGTGAGCTCAAGGCCAGTCTGGGACACAAAGTGAGTTCAAGGCCAGCCTGAATTACATAGTGAGAGAGAGAGAGAGAGAGAGAGAGAGAGAGAGAGAGAGAGAGAGAGAGAGAGAGAGAGAGAGAGAGAAAGAGAGAGAGGGAGAGAGAGGGAGAGAGAGTTTAAAAATGGAAAAAAGTTAAAATGTTATATATATTTTGCCATACTAAAAAGTTACAACAACCTTTTCAGTTTTTGTGTTTCAAGGTGACTGAACCTAGGGCTTCATAGTTGTTAGGCAAGAGCTCTACCACTGAGCTACATCTCTAGCCCACAATAACCTTTTAAGAAGCAACTACATCCAAAAGAGCTTCTATCAGCTTTCTTGTTTAATCCTAAAATATTTCTTTAAATTAGTGTAAACTGAGGCAAAATACTTATTGTTTCAGATACATAATTGGCCTGTTGAAATCAAAATCAAACTTTTATGTGATCCAACTTTTTTATTTCTAGCACTGAGGGTTGAATGCAGGGAAGGGTCTCCCTGAGTCCCTAAATTGCCCAGTCTGGGTTCAAACTTGTGATCCCCCTGCCTCAGCCCCCAACATCATAGGCCAAGCCTATTTCATGAAAGGGTTGTCATGGAGGAGGAGCTGGTTCCCTGCCCAGCACTGGCCCCCTTAGAGTTGTACTTAGGTCTCATGAAGTCTTATTCTCATTGTCTTCTACTGTACCATTCAGTGTCCTTGCTGTGTTACCACTGTCAAATTCAATAGGCTGTGATTCCTTTATCAGGCTCAGGAATCTCTGACTGTTATAAGGAGGTCTTGTGTGGACCTCCCACCCCTGTGCACACAACCCTGTCCCCCACACACCCTGAAGTTAAGGCTCTCTTGCTTACAAACAGAGGGCTTCAGGTAAGAATGTATTTTAAAAAAAAAAAAAAATGCTCCCTGGAACCTGCTGCTCCATCTGGCAGTTGCCATGTCAGATAAATGCCAGCCCTAGCCACAGGTCCTGGTTGCCTCTTTCCCAGCAGACTCTGATTAGCTACTTTCTAGAAAGCAGTACCTGGCCAGAAGGGGTTTGTCATGAGAAGCCCTTTTCTGTGTAATTACTCTTCTTTATGTTGTGAGTTAAACTTTTTGCACATTAAGATGTGAGTAGGGAGAATCTGCCTTGGGCATGAGCAGAGCGGGGAGATTAATTAAGCTATGCTGGTTCATCACTGAGCTTCATCCCACACTAACCACAGGTCAGTGGACAAAGGCTTGCTGTGTCGCTTTGTCAGGTGCTGCCTTGAGGCTGATGAACTGCAGTGGGTTTCAGCTTACCCTTTACCAGAACACTGAAGTTTTCCATTTGATTTCCCTGCTTGCCAAGAAGTCATGGCGTTCTAACGAGACACGAAGATTCCTCAGCCATTCCACTTGGGGCTCTGCTCTTCCAAAGCCAGATGGTTCTCAGGCAGTTTTTCTCTGTTTCAGTTGCTTCTCCTTTTACAGCAGCAGCTCGGGCTCATTTCTGTCATTCTTAACCTTTTCGCAGATGTGTGAACACAGTACGAACTCCCTGTGTGGGAGCAGCAGTTCCCCGGCATCTCTTTGGGGTTTGCCCTTATCTTTTCCAAGTTCTCTGCATGCCCGTGGCTTCCTTGCTGAGCTCTGTGCCCTTCAGCTGCATGCCTAGGTTTCTTGGGGAGGCTCTTTCATTGCCCTGATCTTCATCTTATCCCTGAACTTGGCCTCACTTCTCAGAGCATCCGTGACCTTTGGAGCCCTGCTGTCCCCAGGCTGCCATGACCGCAGGTTGCCCCTGTGCCCTTCCCACTGCAGGTGCTGCCTTAGAGATGAGTGAGATCTGCACCTACAGCTATTGCTTGCCCTTGGCACCTGCAATGCCCTGGCCCCACAACCACTTTCTTGGAGAAAACCGTGTTAAACCCTCCTCAGCATCACATGTGGTCCACAGATTCAGGGGCTCTTAGAATAGGAGCTCAGCCACCCACCTGAATCTTTTTATTTATTCATTGTGTTTTTGAGACAGGGTTTCGCTGTGTAGTACAGACTGACCTTAAACTCACTTTGTAGCCCAGGTGACTTCCGGATCCCAGTGATCCTCCTGTCTCAGCCTCCTAAGCTGAATCCCTTATTTTAGCCCTTCAAAGGTGAGCTGGGCTGTGTCTGGTCAGCTCCAGGGACCTTGCCCCTCCCCTGCAGCTGCTCCCTCAGCCTCCCTGCCTACCCATCATCCTGGGGAATGGCTAGCTTGCCCCTAGCCCATGGGCAAAGGAGAGCAGCTTCCCTTCCCTCACTGAGCCTCTGGGTCTCCCTGTGAGTCCTCAGCAGAAATAGAGGCTGCTGTGAGCACCTGAACAGCAGCTTGTGATTTTTTTTTTTAAATTTATTTTTAGGGAAGGGTCTATAGGGTGTTCAGAGTCTCACTACTAGATTGGACTCATAGTGATCTGCCTGTTTATAGCCTCCCAACAGCGGGTGTATACCACCACGCCCAGTCTCAGTTGCCATCTCAGCTTACTCCAGGGGTGGGGCTGGCACAGCAGGCCCGGGGATTGAACCCCTGGCCCCTGCACCTGTTTACAGGCACTTTAATCCACTGAGCTATTTGGCCAGCCATAGTGGCTTGTGTTTTAAGCCGCTCATCCGTTCACCTGGTTCCCTCCTAGTCCCTCTTGATCTGTCCCACTGACTTCTTGAACTTGACTGTGCTGATGGAACCTGTGACCTGACAGAGCATCCTGTAGGCCCTGTCCACTGTGTGGAGCATCAGAGGTGCCCCTGCCCCCGTGTCCACTTTGCTAACTTTTTGCTGCTGGTTGTCTTCTGAAAGCCTAGGTGATAAGCACGGTGCTCTCCAGACTTTATGCTTACCTCATCTCGCTTCAGAGGTTTTCTTGTCTTTATATTTTTCCCACCTGAAGTAAGACCTATTGCTTTGTTAACTTCTTGTCAAAGCAGCTATTTTCTTAAACATTTTGCCATCTGATTTCATCTCCTTCTTTCATCCCAGCAGTCCCAACTTGCCCTCATAGACAGGAGCCCGGAGAGACCAGCTTGTTTCCTGGGGACATACAGAGAAGCCAGGATCCCATCCTGGTCATTGTGTCCCCACTCCCAAGTATGAAGGTGGATGGATTTGAACTAATTAGATCAGGAATACACTACTTCTGAACTTAAAAGGTCTGGGGGAGGGGCTTTTTCCAAGCTGATTGTGAGCAGACATTGAATGACTAGTTTGTAGACACACTGAGGCTGCAGGATAGTTTGGCTTAGGATCTGCCAGCAGCTGTGGTGGGCTCTGTAATGATACTGCCCCCGTAATGAGTTTTCAAATCCAGACTGGGGTTAACAGGGTTGGAGTTTGGACATTCAGATAAACTTTGTGATTACAGGAGATGAGAACTGTGTACTCCAGCTCTGGGGCAAGATGTCCACTCTCTTCTGGGCTTCGGTTCTTAGGCTTTGGCCTAGTTACTTTTCTTTTATTGCTAAAACAAAATGCCTGGTGCCCAAAATTGAGGAAGGAAAAGTTTATTTAGCTCACAGTTTATGTAAGTTTCAGTCCATAGTCAGCAGGCTCCCAGGCAGAGTAGCACATGGCAGAGGGCAGCAGCTCATGGTCGTGGAAGAGAGCAAGAACAAAAGGGGAGGAACAGCAGCAATATGTAAGCCTCTTTCCCTCCCTTATGCTATTTGCAGGTGGTCCACCCCAGGGTGGGTGCCGCACTCACACCCGTAATCCCAGCATTGGACCATCAATCAGCCTAAAACTCTAGAAGCCCCACGACTGCATGAGGCCTTAGGGAGACAGGTAGACACAAACCGTAATAGGCTCTTAACTTGAATTAAAAATAAGGACAAACTTTTAAAGGATGCCAGGGGAAGCCAAGGCACAAAGACAACTCAACCACGCATTAGACACTGGAGCACCACCTAATGTGCATTTCTTTCTTTCTTTCTTTCCTTCTTTCTTTCTTTCTTTGTTTCTTCCTTCCTTCCTTCCTTCCTCTCTCTCTCTCTCTCTCTCTCTCTCTCTCTCTCTCTCTCTCTCTCTCTCTCTTTCTTTCTTTTTGAGACAGGGTCTCACTGTGCAGTTCAGGCTGGCCTTGAACTCACTTTTGTAGCCCAGGCTGGTCTCAAACTCACACTGAGCCTTCTGCCTCAGCCTCCCAAGTGCTGGGATTACAAACATGTACCACCACACCAGGCCCTAACATCCATTTCTTAATAGGCTGCACTCCCCTCTTTCCTTTCAAGGACAGTTTCTGCATCTGCTAACCTTCAACCAGTTCAGCCATTACCCTGGCGGCTATGAAAGATGAAAGAAGCCTGGGGTGGGGGGTGGGGGAGGCAGGCAGGCACAGAACTGTGCCTGAGGTTAGAGCAAGTGGGGAGGGTGCTGAGGGAATGGAAGTAAACAGCCAGAGGTTGGAAACCCTCTGCCAGGCCACCTGTTTCAGAGTGAGATCCTCAACTCATGCCCAAAGATTTCATCTAGGGAACACAAAAGTCCCTGAAGGGGAAACAGGCCTTTCATTTTTTATTGGCAATATAGCTTTTTAAAAGGGGCCTGGCTCATGAGAGGTCCTGAGTTTAATGACCAGAACCATGAGGAAAATAGGTATTAATGAATGCTTCTATGGCACTTAGCAGTGTAGAAAGCACTCATTTCATTGCTCTTCATTGTCACCCAAAGAGATGGATATTCCCTATGTACTGACAAGGGAGCTGAAACCCAGACTTTAACAATGTCCCCAGGGTCATGCAGATTTTAAGAGGCTGAGCAGGGTTTTATTAAAAATAAAAACTACATTGAGATGTAATTCACACATTATAAAATTCATCTTTGTAAAGGTAGGTAAACTTTTAATTTACTGTTTTTTAGCCTATTCACAAAGTTGTACAAATATTGCCTCTAATTCCAGAGCCTTGTTTCCCCAAGGAAATCTTGTGTTCATCAATAGTCACCAGTCTCCTGTCTGCCTGTGAACTGCATGTTCTGGACGGCTCATCTGAGCAGCAGGATTCAATGGACAGCCTTCTGAGGCTGGCTTCTTTAACCCTGCCTCCTGGATTCAAGGTTGTCCACACTGTACTGTGGAACAGCACTGCCTTTCTTTTTCTGATGCAGTGATTCTGCCCTGTGTGGCTGAAACTCGTTTGTTTATCCCTTTCTCAGCCTACAGGGCCTCATTTTGAGGCTATTATTAATAATGCGGCTACAGGTGTGGATGTCCAGCTATCTGTGCAGATCTCTGCTTTTGGTTATTGTGGATCTGTACCCAAATTGTGGACTTGCTGGATCATACACAAGTCTGCTTCATTTAAAGTCTGTTTTTACATTTTGAGAAGCATCGTACTCTTCCACAGGCAGCACACTAATTTACATGCCCAGCAAGATGCACAAGGGTTTCTTTTTCCATCTCTACATTACTTTTTCATGTTCTTGGTGTTCCTACATATTGTAAAAAATTTTAATACAGTCCAATTCATTTTTTTTTCAGTTTTGCCTATGCTTTTGATGTCATCTCTAGAAAACCATCTTCTCTTAAAGGTTTTGTAGTTTTAAAACTTGCATCTAGGTCTCTGAGTAATTTTGGTATGTGGTGTAAGGTAGAGACCCAACTCCATTTTTTGCCAGTAGCTATCCATTTTTCCTGCAACCACTTGTTGAAAAGATTCTTCTTCACTGTTGGTTGTCTTAGCAGCCTTCTTAAGTCAACTGATCACGCATCCTTCCAGGTCATCCCCCCTCGCCCCCGCAATCCACCTCTTCTGACATGGCTTTGCCTCAACACATGAGACTTGAGGGAAAGCTGTTAGGTCTAAGCCACAACACCCCCTGAAGTCCCATGGAACATCATGATTGTCCTAGTTGCTGCAGTGAGGTAGTGGTGTGGGCTTGCAGCCTGGGAACTCCTTGAGTTGGCAGCAAACACTGCAGCGCATAGCTAGTCCCCTTCCCCTGGGAGTGAGCAGCTATGTGATCATGTCGCAGTCGTTTGACCTACTTTGTTATCCATGTGACCACCTGCAGAAACAGCAGCTGGGGAGGGTAGGCCTTGTAGACTGGTGCATTTGGCCTTGGCCCATGGCAGGAAGAAGCTTTGTTTTACCATAAAGCCAAGGGCGTTCCTACAGATGGAGAGCCTTCAGAGGGGTGTGGCCTGCTCCCACACAGGCCCCTGCCTCCCGCTCCACACTTTCTCCATCATCCCCCAGGATACTGGGAAGTCTGCAGCAGACAACTCAGCACATTGGGTGGAGCAGCAGGGGCTGAGGGGTCCAGTCCCTTAGTTCTCTGTCCCTCCTCTGTTAGCCCTTGTTGCATGGGAAGTAGGACCTGATACAAGGGCAGCTGTGTCAGATTGGGCATCTGGAAGTGGGGCTTAGAAGGCGGATGTTGAATTAAAGCTGCAGTGGATCTTGAAGGGTGTGTGTGTGTGTGTGTGTGTGTGTGTGTGTGTGTGTGTGTCTGTGTGTCTGGTGAAGAGCACAGAGGAGGGAAACGGTAGCCTCTGCAGCTCTGTTCAGTGCCTGTTGTCCACGCCTCCCTCCCTGCCTCCTGCTGCTGCTGCACTGGTCCTTTACAGACTGGGCCTCTACCTCCAAACCCTTGGTCCTTTCCATGTCCCCTCCTTCCAGGAAGCTGCCCACGCCCCTAGGAAAGCCAGGGCCCCACGTGGCTCCTCAGCAGCTCCACTTCTCTCCCTGATGAAACCCCAGGCTCTGGGCTCGCACAGTGGGAGAATGAGCTAGTCCAGTCCCCTCTGTGCCCCTTCCCAGAGGCACACACTCCTGGCCAGCTGCTGTGGGGCTGGAGTCCTGGGCACCAAGAGGCCCATGGGAACGATCCTGAGTTTACTATGATGTGAGTCCTCATTAAGTGTTGCCACCTGTCCCCAGCTCTTCCCCAGCCCGCTGCAGATCCTCTCCAGGAAGATTGTGCGGTCCAAGATGAACAGCACGCTGGTCGGGGTGTTCACCATCATCCTGGTGTTCTTGTCATCTTTTGTCAACATGGTGGGTGACTGTGCTCCTGGCACCTCCTCTGTGCCCCATGGGTGTCGGTGAGGGCAGGGCTCCCTGGAAATTGCTGTTTGCCTCACGCCAGTGTATCCAATCTGACATGGGCTCTTAGTTCCCTGCTCTTAGAGGTTAGAGGTGCCCCCCACATGGACTTACAGGATCCTTTTCCAGGAGAGCATGCTGGACACAGCCCCTCTAGCCAGGGTACTGGGCAAACTGCTATGTCTTTGGCCTCTGCGAGGATCCTTTGTCCTGTTCTGAGTGTGGCTTTCCCTAAATGGGGATAGATAGGCACTCACTGCCCCGCCAGGCCCCTGGGCTGATCTGATCTCTCTGTCCTCTTCACCACCCCAGTTCACCTGTAATGCCAAGGACCTGGTAGGCTGCCTGGCGGAGGAGCACAACATCAGTGCGAGCCAGGTCAATGCATGCCACGTGGTGGAGTCGGTCTTCAACTACAGCCTGGGCGACGAGCAGGGCTTCTGTGGCAGCCTCTGGCCCAATTGCCATTTCCCCGAGGTATGGACTGGAGTGGCCCCTGCCCTTCCCCTCTTCCCTGTGGGCCTTCCTTGGTCTCAGTCCCCACTTTCAGTGTCCTTGGGCTGAGCACCCCTGACCCCTGATGCTTACATGGTTCTTACCCAGAGAGTGCCTACCAAGTGCTCAGCACTGTTCCTTGGCAGATCCTCACCACAAGCCTTGAGACAGGGTACTGCTTTATCCATGCAGAGAGGGAACCTGATAGAGGTTAGGAGCTGCCCAAGGTCACACAGCTAGTGAACTGCACAGCCAGAGCTCTCATGCAGGTCACCTGGCTCCAGAGCTTATGCTGCTCCCACAAGTGCAGAATATTTAGAGCTATCTCTTCAACAGACAGGAGCCTGCCTCAGGAGAGCCCACCCAAACCTCAGCTGTTAAGGTCTGTAAACAGAAAGGGGAGCAAAGGGAATCCCATCCTGGGCCAGTACTGCTCTACACTTGTTCGCTTTTAGAGTGCTCAAAAATTTGCACAGATGTCCCCTTTAGCATACTTACTTGTCCCTGTGGGTATCTGAGGAGGACCGTCACTGGGCAGGTGGCGTCCTCAGCATCGGGAGTGCACAGCAGCAGGCCAGGGCTTCCAGCCAGCACCTGCTTCAATGGGGCTTCCCTCGCCATGGCTCACTAGGGGCTCATGTGAACCCTGTGAGGTGCTGTATCTGCCCTGTTCTGGGAAGAAACTGTGTCTGCTTTCTTCCATGTCCCGTAGTGCAGTCTTGGAACACAGCACCTCCCGACCCTGCTCTGGAAGGAGCAGAGTGTTTCCCTTTGTACACATGGGCAAGGGAAGGAAAGCCCGGTGAGGAGCAGGCTGGTGATGTCCCCAGATAGGGGCTCCTCCTGTGCCTCTGGCTGCTTGGGGAGCAGCTTCCATTTCCTACCTCTGCTCCCTCACATCGGGCTTGTGCTTCCTGAGGGCTGCTTGCTGTGGAGCAGAGTCTGCTTGGTTTCATCTTGAGTCCTTCAGGGCTGGATGCTCACAGAAGAAGCCGGGCCCTGGGAGAAGAGGCCAGTGGGGATGTCCCTGCTCTGCCTGGGGGAGGTGGCTGGGCCCAGCCCGTGCCTTCCCTGCCTGCTCAGTTCCAGTCTGCTGCCCAGTGCACCCTATGTGCTGTCCCTGTTTGGCCAGACTCCCCTTAGACTTGGATCTAGCATGAAGCCTTGGCCTCCCTCCCCCTGCTTGGGCCTAGGGCCTGAAGCAGGGCCCTCTCCCCACCTGCAGCTGGACTCCTGGGCTGAATCATCAGGGTCTTCCCTTCACCCTAGATGCATCTCCACAGTCCCTCACTGGGGCTTTCCCACTTGCCAGCCCAAGCCAAAGGCAGTGAGGAAGTAGCCTGGACCCTGACTCAGAAATCATGGCACTAAATTTAAAACAAAGAACAGAGTAAGAAGTGGTGACATGGGTAGGAGTAACACCAGAGGACCATGACAGAAGGGGCTTAGCTGGTCCAGCCCCTTACTTGTCTAAAAAGTCAACTTCCAGCTTCCCAAAGTAGATAGCACAAAGCTTTGGTTCTGTCTGAAGCCTTTGAGGGCCAATCTCATTTTTGAAAAATACTTGTTTTTTACTAGTATGTTTGCCATACACAATGATACCATTCATCATGGGGCATTGGTACCTTTATATATCTTAATACTTACTTTTCTTTTCTGTTCCACTCCCTTCAATCTTTCTTTCCCTCCTCATTTACAAAGGTTTTGTTTCTGTTTTTCCTTCCATTCTTTCCCTTCCCTTCCTACCCCCTCCCCCATTCCCCTTCTTATTTGCCAATATAGTTTAGGCTGCAGAATTTTCAGTTTTTCAAAGGCTGCCTTATGCCCCCAGAAGAGGCTGGGGCAAAGCTCACAGTGCAGCAATAACATGAAGACCCAGGAAGCCAGATAAAGGCAGCTGCTAGCAGTACATCAGTTAGGGTAGGCTTGTCACCGGAGCAGGTCAGCTCAGGTGTTGCCACTGCATGGACTGTGAGGACACTCTGTTTTTAGAGCGTGGATTCAGAATTGTAACCTGGGTCATGAGCAGTGCTATCCCATGAGATGGGTGCATGAGCGGGAGGGACAAGGTTGGCAGGGCTGAGGAAGTGGTCTCAGGCATGCAGCCTGCCACGCATGGAGAGAGATGGACCCCTGTTGGCCTGAGCCTGTAGACCCACTTCAAACAAGTCCCATCCCTTCTTCACAGAATTCACATTCTGGAAACCCCTGCACCTGAGGTCTGCACTGGCTGGGGAGAGGCTGGGCAGGGCAGCTGGGAGGCCAGGGTGGGGCTGACGGCTGCCCTCTTCCCACAGTACTTCACCTATAGTGTGCTGCTTAGCCTGCTGGCCTGCTCCGTGTTCCTGCAGATCAGCTGCATTGGGAAGCTGGTGCTCATGCTTGCCATCGAGCTCATCTACGTGCTGGTCATCGAGGTGCCTGGGGTCACGCTCTTTGATAACACTGACCTATTGGTCACCGCCAATGCCATGTAGGTGGCTATCTTTGTTACTATCTTTCCTGAGATAAAAAATACCTGGCACCAAAGTTAGAGGAGGAAAGGTTTAGCTCACAGTTTACAGAGGTTTCAGTCCACAATAAGCAGCTCCAAGGTGGGGTGGTATGGCAGAGAATAGTTCATGGTGGTGGAGCACAGCAAAAGCAACACTCTGTCCCTTATAGTGTATCAGTCTACCAGGATTAGGGCGGTGCCAGTCCACTCAGAGGACCATCCCTAATCCCTGCACCCTTAATCCAGCATTGCACTACCAATCAATCACACACTTTAGATTCAGCCACCTCTGAAAAGACTCCATGACCACATGATGCTTTGGGGAACATCTAGACACAACCGTTACAGTGGCCCCCTTAAATGGGCTGAGGGCCTGGCAGGAGGCAGGAGGAGCAGGAGAGACTGGGTCCTGGCCTGCAGGGATCACTCCATCCCTGGCTGCTTGGCCCCACACTCCCTGGAAGAGCCAGGCAGCCTCTCTGTCTCTGGTTCACTCCTGCCCACTGCTGGTGCAGGCCTCAGTGAGTTGTTCCTCACTTGTGGGGCCACTCTGTGGGCTATTTTCTTCTAAAACTGCTGCCTGTAGCACTCAAGCCCAGAGGTTGCCTGTCACCAAAGCAGGGCTTTGGGAACAGAGGGACACCTTTGTGGCTAGGGGCTGTGTCCTCTCTGGACCCAGGCATTATCTGCTGTCATCTGCATAGCAACTAACAGCCCTACCACATCTGGTTGGGCTCAGGACTCCTGGCCGTGAAGGCATGGGTCACCTGAATGTGCTGAGCATGAGGGCGTCCCTAGTTGTCTGGCCCCCATCAGTCCTTTGGGCAATAGCTGTCAGATTTCTGTTGTCAGCTTGTTTCAGCTTCAGGCATTTGGTTATTCTCCTGAATCTCAATATCTTTTCCTAATATAATGGGACTAATACCCAGAGTAGCCAAATGGATGTCAGGCACCTGCTCTATAGCACCTTTTCCTCCACCACTGCCCTGACAAACATGCACCCAAAGTGCAAACCCTGAGTACACACCTGACCCTGGAGGAAAAGGCAGCTAACCACACCTTCTCTGGGGAAAAGGGCCCCTTGCACCTCCACTTATTTTCTCATCACCCTCTTGGTCAGGGCCACTTGTCCAGGCCTGCGATGCCAGCTCCAAGTTGGGCTGTGGAGGGTCACCCAGGTAGAACCAAAGCCAGACCATGCTTTTCTTGTGAAGGGAGTGGAGCTAGAATGAAGGATCTAAGTCAAGACTCAAGTGGGAGTGGCCAGCAGCTGTGTGGGGCTGTGGGCAGATGACAGGAAGACTGGGACACCCAGGACGGTCCTTGTGCTGCTGAGAACGGTGGGGGCTATGGGTCTGGAATGGGAGGAGGAAGAGGGCAAGGAAGCCAGTGCCCTTGGTGCCCATGATCCAGGATCTGGGCCTCCTCCTCTTCCTTGGTCCTCCCTCAGCCTCACCTCTCTTCTTTTGGAAGAGGTCATTTCTGTGTTGGAGCCTGGTGCGGCTTTAGAGCAGTGCTCTCTGGCAGGTATGCAGTGCAAGCCACAGAGGGAATTTCACATTTTCAGTAGCTGCATTAAAAAGGCAAGGGGGACCATTGACTTAGGGGCCCCCTCCTGTCCACTCTCAGACAGGAGCTTTCTTTCCCTCAATAAATATGTCCTGCTCATTAAAAAAAAAAAAAAAAAAAAAAAAAAAAAAAAAAAAAAAAAAAAAAAAAAAAAAAAAAAAAAAAAAAAAAAAAAAAAAAAAAAAAAAAAGGCAAAAGTCCTAGGCCTGCTGTGCCAGCCCCACCCCAGGGTGAACTGAGAGGGCAGTTGAGACTGGGCATGGTGGAGTATGCCTGCAACCCCAGCTCTTGGGAGGCTGTATACAGACAGATCACTACAAGTCTGATCTAGTAGTGAGATGCTGAACACCCTATAGACCCTTTCCTAAAACACAAAAATATATAAATAAAATAAATAAAAAGAAAAAGGCAGAAGTGCAGTTAACTTTAATAGCACTATTACTTAGACAGTATATCTTGAATATTTAAATATGGGAACAACTGGGGAATACTCACTCAGGACCACCTTCCTGTCCCTCTCTCGGACAGGAGCTTTCTCTCCTTCAATAAATATGTTCTGCTCATTAAACAAAATATGGGAACAATTATTTAAAATTATATTACTTGAAATTATTGAGAGCCTGACAACTAGCACACTTGTTTAAGCATCTGCTCAGCAAATGCAGTCAGGTGCAGCGGACCTGGGTTCAATCCCCAGCTCTACAAGCCTCCCACGCCGTGCCCTCCCTCACCATGCCGCCTTCACCTTGCCTTTTTAATACAGCTACTGAAAATGTGAGAAAAAAATAAAAAAAGCCTTCTCAATGTTGGGCCAGCAAGATAGCTTGGCAGTCTAAAGTGACTGCTTAGGCAAGCTTAGGCAACCACAGGGACTGTGGTTTGATCCCCAGCAACACATGCCTTGCCATACCCATCCCCAGGGTAGGCTGAGCTGCTGAGCTACAGAGCTGGCTATAACATAAAAAAGGTTTTAAAAATAATTTAAAATTATTAACAAAATACTCTTGCTTTTCTCCACATGACTCATAACCTGGTGTATATTTATACACGCAACTTTTCAGTGTTCTGGGGGTACTACATATGGAACCCAGGGTCTCATAACATGCTGAGCAAGTGCTTTGCCGCAGAGCTGCACCCCAAGCCTGCTGGCTGCATCCAAGGCTCAGAAGGCACGTGTGGACAGCAGCTACCCCTTGGGACAGTGCAGGTGTAGGGCTCCCCTCTGCTTCCTCTGGCCACCTGCATAAGGCTGACCTGGGTGGGCAGAGGGACAGGTGTCTATCCAGGTGGGGTAGATGCAGGCAGGGTCCCAAGCCAGCCCTGGGTGGCTTATAGCCATGGAGGGCAGGTGCTGGTTGGGTGGGCTTTCCACAGCCTCTCTGCTGAATGCCCTGGAGTTCTGAGGAGGGGTGGGGCAGGAGAGCAGCAGGAGGGAGGATGACAGGGTGGCAGAGTGTGGGGCTGGCCACAAGGCTGCTGTCCACAGGAGAGCCTCCTGAGCAGTGTCCCCCTACTTCTGTCCACAGAGAGTTCCACAGCAACGGGACCTCGCAGTGGTGAGTGCTCCCCATGCTCTGTGGTGCCCCTCCTAGCCTCAGCACAGTGGGCGGGGGAAGCCATTGTCCCAAGGGGGGAGCATGTGTCAAGGCAGCAGTGGTGGGAGTGGTGGGGATCCTGTCCAGGGAGCAGGGCTTGCAGGGGTGGACACCTTTGTGTGGTGTTCTGCTCTCATCATCCCAAGGTGAGCTGTAGGCTCCGGGGCCATCTTGGCAGGACTAAGACAGCTCCCTAAGCTTCCTCCTGAAGCCTCAGCCTCAACTTTTTCTCCAGGAGCCCATGGGAGGCCCCTGACCCACAAGTGGGTGTCTGCTGTCCCTCAGCCTTGAAATGTGGTTGTCCTGACCTTATTCCAGTCGCAGATGAGGGAACTTCAGAACAGAGAGGAGCAATCCTAGCATCTGGGAGGCTGAGGCAGAAGAATCAAAAGTTTGAACCTTACCCAGGCAACTTAGCAATTAGTGAGATGCTGTCCCAAAATAAAAAGGTTGGAGATGTCACTCACTGGAAGGCTTCCTGGAAGAGGCGGGCCTCAGCCCAGGTTCAGGGGGATGGGTGGCTGATGGAGGATAGCAAAAGGCTGGGAGTTCTGAGAGCAGCCTCAGACCCTTCTGCCTCATGCCTGCAGCCCTGAACATGCGACTAAGGTGGCGCTGAAGGTGGTGACGCCCATCATCATCTCGGTCTTTGTGCTGGCCCTGTACCTGCACGCCCAGCAGGTGGAGTCCACTGCCCGCCTCGACTTCCTCTGGAAACTGCAGGTGGGTGTCTGGGTGGAGCTGGTCTGGGCTTGGCCCTGCGCCTCAGGAGGTCCTGCACAGGCTGCTCCCGGCAGCCTCCCTGAGTCCTGGGCAGCTGCTGCTCTCTGCTTGCTGGGTGGAGAAGCAAAACCACAGAGCTTCTGGTACTGCCCTGCCAGTGCCTGAGGGGTGTGCTCTGGCCCCAGCAAATGCTGCCTGAGCTCTTCGCAGGTGTGCCATAGGCTGGTATGCCCCAAGGCCACTTTGTGTGAAGGCAGCAGGGTGTCTAGGGGTAGGAGGCAAGTGACAGGAGCTGAGGGAGGAAAGGGCCCTGCGTGCACAGCTGCCACTAGAGGTTTCTGTGCAGGTTGGGTATGATAGTGCCTTCTGGAAGGAACAAAGGCACAGCTAGACCTCAGCAGGAAGCCTGGCAGCCTGGAGGGTTGGGGTGATCAGGGACCACAGGCCTAACTCCTTCTGGGCACACAAGAGGATCTCCAGGCTGTTTCCTGTCCTATCAGATTATGTCCACCTAGAGGAAAGGTGTCTGTAGGCAAGACAGATAACAGTGGCCCTGTGGCCTCTTGTTACCGGCTGGACCACCTCAAAAGGGCCAGGAGACAGGAGAGTACTGTGTTCCATGTGGGTTGCCTCTGACCTTTGACTGTGGCCCTTTGCAAGGCATGGGCATTGCCTGGCCTTCTCACTTCTCCTGGCCTGGCCCCTGGCTCTAGACCAGCTTGCTTAGACTTTCCTCCACCCCCAACTCATTAAACTGTGGGCTGGGGCTGGAAACTGCGTGAAGATGGCTTCCTGAGCCCTTCCCTGGGGACTGTGGAGTAGAGTCAAGCAGTCCGGTCACCAGAGCTGGTCTTCCCAGCCAGCAAGTGAGGGCCCTGTGACCCTTAGAGGGTAGTGGCACCTGTCAGTCTTCCTGGAGGCAGAGGCCTCTCAGCATCCACCTGGCGCTGATCCTTCCAGGCTGAGACAGCCAGAGCTTGGCTCTCTATGTAGGAGGACCATATTGGTGACAGGAAGACTTCCTCTTGTTTCCAGGGCCTAAGGTCCCAGGACCATTAGGTTCAAATCACTCTGGACCCCATGCCAAACCTGAAGTCATTCAGTCCCTCAGTGGCCATGTTCCTCTCAGCCTTCACGGAGTGCACCTATGTTAGCCTTGGCCCAGGCACAACTAATGTCGCCACTCTCCTTCCTGACTTCCCTCCGCAGCTCTCTAGCTCATCTCCCCAACTTTCATCTTTTTATTTTTGGTAAGTTCTAAAAGTTAATTTTAAATCTACAGAAAGTTGTAAGAATAGCAGGAAGAAATCCAGCTGCCTCTCCCCCACTTGTCACCTTTGGCCCCCTGCCATCATATTCTGTGCTGCCACCCCCAGGCCCTCCTGTGTCCTTAGAGCCATGCCATCCCATGGGCTCTCCAGAAGCCCTCTGCGTTTAGTTGTCTTGTCTCCTCAGTTTTTTCTGGTCCTGAAGTTTCAAGAGTCTTAAGACCTTGTTACTCCCACGTCCTCAGCCCCACATTCAGACCACGGGCCCCGGGAAGATGCCAGCTCAGGGCACTCTGGGCCAGCTCCCCTCTGTGCTTGTCAGTCTTCTGTAAGGGTGATTTCCTGCTGAGTCCACTTATCCTTGTCAGTGCAGGCTGAATCCAGCAGGTTATAATCTGCTGCTCATACCATTTCTCTTAATGCTTAGATTGCCTTAGGTTTGGCTCATACACCTCTCTTTGAGCTGGCTTCTGTGACACTTCACATGGCTCCATCATTCTTTGAACTTGTATCTTTCTAGTATAAGATATGCCATGCTTCCCAGCTCTAGCCCAGGAACCAGGGATTTCTTCAAAGGGCCCCATCTGTGGAGCATGAGCTTCCCAGGAGCTTGCCCTCTTGAGTGAGCCCAGGTCCTGCAGCCTTGGGAAGCTGTGCACCTGCTTCCCCACAAGGGAGACCAGCTATGCTGGAGGCTCTGATGCAGCTGAGCAGTAAGAAAGGCTGAGCAGCCAGACAAGTGTTAATGACCTTGTATAGATGGGCCTTGGAACTTGTTCATGAAGTTTATATTTGTAATCCTAGGGGAAAGTTACTAGAATTCCAGTAAGCTAACTGCAGCCTACCACTTCCAGTGCAACCCATGGAGAGAGTAGACACTAAGGCATATTTGTGGCTGTGGGGAGCCAAGGGGTCCTAAGTCCTGTTAGAATGATGGCTGACCAGAAAAAAGGCCTTGACCCAGGACTGAACCTGGGTTTTATTAATTCATGAAGAGGGAGTAGCTCAGTAATGAGTGACTGTACTTATGGGAAGTACATGAGTATTGTAAGTACTGGGCTGCCTGAGCACTGGGCTAGGGATGGGGAGGAGGGGGAGACAGAGAGAGAGAGAGAGAGAGAGAGAGAGAGAGAGAGAGAGAGAGAGAGAGAGAGAGAGACAGAGACAGAGACAGAGAAACAGAAGAGAGACAGAGACAGAGACAGAGAAACAGGAGAGAGAGAGAGAGAGAGAGAGAGAGAGAGAGATGCATAACATAGACTGGGGCAGTAATCTAGTGTTTTGGGGTTGGTGCTTCCATTTTGATGGGTAATTGTCAAGCCCTAAGATGTCACTGCCTCTTTCTTGGAGCTCAGTCTCAGTGGATAGCATGGCATTACTCAGCTCAGCTCACACATACTAGCTGGAAGCTCTGGGCAGGGCATCACTGGTCTGCCACATTCCTTAAAAGACTACACATCAGCATCTCAGCTAGATCCATTTGCATTGCTTAGAGCCAATTGAGGGGGTAAAGAAATATCCTAGCCAGCTCCGCACATATCAATACATGGAAGTGGGGTTGACTGCTCTTCTTTCAAGGACAGCTGTGCAGGTGCTCCAAGACCCTCCCCTGCCTGCTTCACTCTCAGCTGGTGGGGGGGGGCAGAACCTGTGGCACGTGGCCACCTGGCTCTGTCACTTTCCAAGTGGCAGGGAGAGCTAGATGCTGAGCAATGTCTTCTTTTCCCATGGCTGATGTCATAATGCTCATGAGAACCAAAGATGGTCAGGCTCTGGGCCATTTGCCCTATGGGGTAGCCAGTTAAAGCAGCCCTTAATATCAGACTTTTTCTGATATTAAGAGGGAAACAAGGTGAGGAGGGGGTGCTCCCTCGGGGAGCCCAAGGGCTATGTGGTTGTGTGGGTTTGGGCTGTGCCCTTCCCTAAAGCTCCAGTCCTTGGCAGACACAGTCCCTCAGGGCTCCCCTCAAGACTGTCTACTCTGCTTCCCTCCTGGATCAGCCCGTCAGGGGTGTCACTTTCCAAGTGGCAGGGAGACTTACATGCTGAGCAGTGTTTTCTTTTCCCATGGCTGAAGTAATAATGCTCATTAGAGGATGCTCGGAAGCAGGGATGGCAGAGAGGGCAGTAGGGATAACTGGGCACACTGACGCTGGTATGACACTTGCTGCCTTTTCCCAAGAGGAGCCGTCATGCCGCCCTGCTTTGACCATGTCCTCGGTCCCCAGGCCACGGAGGAGAAGGAGGAGATGGAGGAGCTGCAGGCCTACAACCGGCGGCTGCTGCACAACATCCTACCCAAGGATGTGGCTGCTCACTTCCTGGCCCGCGAGCGGCGCAACGATGAGCTCTACTACCAGTCCTGCGAGTGTGTGGCTGTTATGTTTGCATCCATTGCCAACTTCTCTGAGTTCTATGTGGAGCTGGAGGCCAACAATGAGGGTGTTGAATGCCTGCGGCTGCTCAATGAAATCATCGCCGACTTTGACGAGGTACTCCTTGGGGTTTTCTGGGTGACAGGGACCCAGAGTCTGGCCATATGTGAGGCATCTTGTACATGGGACAAATGAGGAAACTGAGGCCACAACCTTGAGTGTCTCATGGAAGGTTACTGGGTTTTAGTCCAGGCTGTTCAAACTTAACCTTCAGGCCCACAGTACCCAGGTGGCCCAGCAACTGTGGCCAGGGCTTTAGAAGAATCACAGGAAGGTGTCCTCTGGGGTCCTGGATATGGAGGCAGAAACACAGTTCTTATGCCCTAGCATGCCTGGCATGAATAGCTGGAAGACAGGAATCGTGGGGTGGGAAGGGGTAAGAGGCACGTGCTCAGCAGGATGGGCACAGGGGCTAAAGACAAAGGACCAGCTCTAGAAGGCTTCTGGCAGGGTGGGCAGAAGTGCAGGTGTCTCACTGGCAAAGAGAGAGAGGTTTTTCTGGGCTGGTGGAGGGCTGGGAGTGGTGGAGGGGAGACAGCACAAGTGACTTGCCTTCTGGGCTTCTGGTTGGGGGTGGGTAGGTGAGCCACAGGCACTGTGCAACATCGCAGAGTGGGTGCCTCCACCATGTGGAGAGGAGCTACCAAGGGCCTGTGCACTGCACTTCCCTGGTCCTCTCTGTCCCTCTCTGTGGGCCTCGGTGCCCCAGACTTGAGGGTGACCAGGTTTGGCCTCCTGTGCAGATCATCAGCGAGGATCGGTTCAGGCAGCTGGAGAAGATCAAGACCATTGGCAGCACCTACATGGCTGCCTCAGGCCTCAACGACTCCACCTACGACAAGGTGGGCAAGACCCACATCAAAGCCCTGGCTGACTTTGCCATGAAGCTGATGGACCAGATGAAATACATCAATGAGCACTCCTTCAACAACTTCCAGATGAAGATCGGTGAGTGCAGGGCAGTGGCAGGCGCCCCACCATCCCTCATCCCTGTCAGAGTTCAGTGGCAGGAGAGGATGGCCTAACAGCACACCTCCCTAGGCAGGGCATGGGGAAACCGACCACTCACAGCCAACACTGCCTGAGCAGTGGAGCTTCTGTGTGTTGGTAGGGGAATGCCTATTTAAATCTTTTAACAGTGTTGCAGATTAAACCTAGAGCCTTTGCACTAAACCAAAGTCCCATCCCTTTTTCTATTTTTTAAATTTGGAGACAGGGTCTCACTAGGTTGGCCCAGGGTGGGCTCAAACCTGCAGTCCTTCTGCTTTAGCCTCCCAGCATATTGGGATTACAGGATTGCACCATCATGGCTGGATTATAGTTTTTTGTTTTTTGTTTTTTGTTTTTTTTTTAACTTTTTAAAAAGAACAGGGTTATAAACCAAAATGAGTCAGCAGGTTGTTGAGTTCCAGGTGATGATAGTCCAGCTACTACAAAAACTTCCTGTTCTTCCTGAACTTGGGAGGGACGGGGTAGTGGCTCATTGTGTGTGATGAGCTGTGCCCATGCCATCCCTTGCCAACCCTGGAAGCTCAAGCTTCCTGGACACCCGTGTGTGTATACACGTGCATGCGTGCCTGTTGGTACATGTGTGTGCTGCTGCTGTGGATGGACAGGCTCTCAGCAGAGGACCTGAGTTGGCTTTAAAATAGGGCCCTAGTCTACTTGTTCAAACAGTCTTTGAATCAGAAACATATTTTTCTTTTTTCACATTTAATCTTTATTACCACAACCTTTTATCTGGACAAATTTCACCTCTGAAGAAGGGTTAAAAGAACTGTCTAGTGCAAACTCACATGCATTTACACACTCAGCAGCCTCCCCATACTACTGCTGGAGAGTGATTATGAAATTGCACCTCTGACTGTATTCTTCTGGAAAGCTGAAGACATGGCACCTTGTCCTTAGGATGCATCTCTTCTGGGGTACAAAGTGGGCTCCTTTTATAACATCAACTTAGTCTGGTGTTGTTTTGGGGTTTGTAGAGTAGAAGATGGTTTCTGGAAGAGTAGATCTTTGCTCTATGCTGAATTCTCATGCATTGTCAACTCCTAGGGTATGTCTTAAGCCATTAAGTGGTTCAGATTTTAAGTTTAAAGAAGTAACAATAATTCAGTCACACACACACACACACACACACACACACACACACAGCCCTGGGATTTCAATTCTCAGAATTAGCTCATTAAACTGAAATATGGGGTTATTAAAACCAACACCATGACTGTTAACGTCCTTTGAGAGCCATGTGGCTATAGCTTGAGTATCAGGACCTGAGCTTACCCTGAACCAACCACCTGTGCTGTCCTCTGGGCACAAGGCTTGTGGACCTGACCAGGTTTCCAGTTTGCAGTGCTGCTAGAAAGCCTGAGAACAAGCTGGAGGTCTACTGTGTCCCTAGTTCAACCTGTGGTTTGCATTGATTTCACTCCTAGTTTTATGTAACATTGCCATCTTCATTTTGCTTTCACTCCATCTTCTCCATCCTCAGCCATCTGTGTTTTTCTACCGTTGTGTATTTTTGTAAACTGCCTTAGCTCTTGTATTAGGCTGAACTGGTGGTCAAGTGACCAAATCCACCCAATAGGTGGGTAGGTGCAGTCTACTCCTACAGACTCAGGAGTAACCACTTGGTGTTGTGGGCTCTGGAAAGAGCCAGAAGCCATCCAGGGCTTCTAGTGGCCAGTGAATGGGACAGTACCTCCTGGAATAGCTTGTGGGGTAAAAAGTGGTATGTGCCTTTGACAGAACTCAAAGAAAGAGGAGACCTGGGCAGCGACCTGAGTCAGAAGCCAGAAAAGAGAGAATGGAGGCTTGAGGAATGGGGAAGTAGCACTTCATAAATGTTAGCCAGGAGATGAGAGCAAATCTGCCAGTCTCCCTGAAGCAAGAATATGAAGACAAGGCAATTGGATTGTGCAAGAGGGCATGGCAACTCTTGCTGAGGGCACTCCTGGCAGGGTCTTTCAAGAGTAGTGAGGACTCAGGAGCAGATGAGTGTGGGAGTTCCAGCAGGAATTAGCCAGTTGGATGGAGCAGAGATGGGAGATGGCAGACTGAGGTGACTCTCAGGGAGAGCCTGCAGCATGTGGCAAGAGCATGTGGCAAGGGCAAGCAAAGCAGGCTTTGGTCTTCACCCCAAGAGTGTGGCTGACT
Source organism: Myocastor coypus (assembly GCA_004027025.1). Lineage (NCBI taxonomy): Eukaryota > Metazoa > Chordata > Mammalia > Rodentia > Myocastoridae > Myocastor > Myocastor coypus. Next base: position 58,844 of record PVJA010005492.1, read on the forward strand.
TCTCTCCCCTGCAGGGCTCAACATTGGCCCAGTTGTGGCTGGGGTAATTGGGGCTCGAAAACCTCAGTATGACATCTGGGGCAATACAGTGAATGTGGCCAGCCGCATGGACAGCACTGGTGTACCTGACCGCATCCAGGTGAGTGCAGAAATATTGGTGTCCACATCACCTAAGTGAGGGGACCCATGTGGTCCTAGGATCATCAGGGCAGGCCATCCACAGTTCCAACTTTTGCTCCTAATACAAAGTGATGAGGCAGTTGGTGCTGATTTCTCCAAGGACACAAGTGTGTCCCGCTTTCAGAACCCTGGACAGATCCCCAGGCCTGAGCAGAGCCCTCTGCTGGGCACAGAATGAATGAGGCAGATGAGTTTAGATCCATGGCTGCTGATGGCCAATGGGGACCCGCAGGATATGCTCAGCTAGGCACACAGAGGACGCAGACTCCTGCAGGGAGCAGGGGCTTCCCAAGTGGGCTGGCAGCTCACAGAGCCTGGTCACAGGATGGTGTCCCCATCAGCCTCAGGTGCCACGGAGCTTAGCAGAAGCCAGGGGCTTCTTTTGCTTTCTCTATCCTGCATAGGCTAATGCTTGACTCCCAGAGCTGCAGCTGCTCCTTTTCTCTGGAATTGTGTGAGTCTGCTTCCCACAGCCTAACACCAAGGGCCTTGAGCTGGGCTCTCATCCTTTCTGCCTTCCCGTCAGCCACTGCCCTATGAGGCTGTGGAGATCACCTGCCCCAGCCTTTGTTCTCTCAAATCTCAACGGTGCCATTTGTAAGGCATTGGCATAGCTTAAGTGTTCTGTCACTTTTGAATAAAGGGATGGAGTCTGGCTTGCGGATGCCACATCTTTATTACCTCCACCAACACACTGGAGAGCAGGGACAGTTAGGTGGAGACTGGGGTCCTACAGGGGGCATGCACATTTGCAGGGTTTCTCCCCTATCCAGCAGCAGGAATGGGGGACTCTGCCCCAAGCTAGCATTACCTTCAGCAGAGCATCCCCATGCCACAGTTATGGAAGCCACAGTTAGTGGTGTGGACTCTGCCCTAGCCACCCATTCAGCAAGTGCACCATCAGGCCAGGAGCCCAACAATGCCCAGAAGTGGTATCTGGCCATCCTGTGAGGCATATGGCCACCCTGCCACTCCCTGCCCTGTCACCCCCACTTCACTGCTTACCATGCATAGCACAATGTAGTGCAGCAGTGGCAAACCTTCTAGAGCTTTCAATGATATAAACAGCCCACTGCAGTACAAATGCCATAGGTTCACCACCACTGTAGTGGATAAAGCTGCAAGAAGTCCTCTTGGTCCTCAAGGCTAAAAAAGTTGAACTGAGTCTAGGCTCTACCATGTATTAACTATCACCATAGGCAGGTGAGTCAGCTTTTAGAGCCCAGAAAGAGAGAGGCAGAGGTTCTTCAGCCATCTGTGGTTAAAAGCAGTATTCAGAAATCTTTCTGATTCTGCAAAAGGTCCTTCTTACACGCTTGGCTACTGTTGCAACAGCACCACATTGTCTTGAAAGTTCTCAGCTGCTGCTCCATTCCTGCACAGCTTTGGTGGGCCTCCGAGAACACTGAGCCTGACAGCACATGGGCAGTGCCTGTCACAACCGCACAAAGGAGCTGCCAAGAGCCACAGCTGCCATGATTCTCTCATCCTGCAGGGCTGGGTAGAGTCCACTTCTGCCTGGCTGGAGAGTCACTTGGAGGGGCTGCCCTGCATCTTTGGCAGGGCATGGGAGGCTGGGGTGACACTGCCCACACCCAGTTCGTGTCATGGTTTATCTACACCATGTGCCCATCTGCTTGGCCCCTGCAGGTCACCACGGACATGTACCAGGTGCTGGCTGCAAACACATACCAGCTGGAGTGCCGGGGCGTGGTCAAGGTGAAGGGCAAAGGCGAGATGATGACCTATTTCCTCAACGGAGGCCCCCCGCTCAGCTAGCAGCTGCCAGTGGTGGTACAGCAGCCCAGCCTCTGCAGGAAGGGATCTGGCCTCTTTTGCTCCATGTGGGCAGGCAAGGAGCCTGCATTTGGCCATGCCGCCACGCTAAGGAGATTTCCACCCAACTCAGAGAAGTCTCTGCCTTTGCTGGTAGGCAGGGCCTCTGGCCCAGGCCCTGGTGCCAGCGTCCCGCGAGCACCAAGCTGACCAAAGATGTTTCCCCTGAAGAAGGCTATGCTGGACTTGGCTGAACTTTGTTTTGTGGCAGGTGTTGCCACTGCATGGTGGAGGGGCACTGCTGGGGCCCAGCATGGGGCAGCAGGCCACAGCCTGGATGGTGGTGGCGGGCCGGACACTGGCTTGGGGCACGAGGGAGCCCACAGGTCTGCTGCTCTAGACAGAGGCTGTGCCCTGGCCCCGGTGGTGCTTGGGGCGGAGTGCTGGCTGAGGAGGGGTTGGGCTTCACCTAAACACACACACACACACACACACACACACACACACACACACACACACACACAGCGCCCTGTGAGGAAATGGGGCTGATTGTGAAGGAGGCAGGTAGATGCCGAGCAAAGAGTGTGGGACCTAAGGAAAAGAAAGTATTTATTAAATAAACACGTTTTCTGTGCCCTTCTTTAGACTATGCTAGTTGTATTTGTGTAAGAAACACAAGCAAGCCAGGATGCCACGGGGGAGGGAGGGAGGGAGTCCCAACTTGTCTCTTTTGTATTTTTTATTTTGTATTATTGAAAGCCTTGGAGATCTAAGATATACCAAATTCTATATTTTGTAAATTCTCTATATTAGAAAAAAGCTGTGCACAGCGGGGCGTGTGTGCGTTTGTACTGTACATCTGTCTGTGTGTGCACTGGTGTTCATGTGTGTGTTTATGCTGCACACCTATGCTCCCACAGCCTCTGTTTCCCTCATTTCAGACTTGGCAGAGTTTTATTTTCCCAGGTACAACCACACATTCAGATGAAGTAGTCGGACAACATGGAGATACACTGCCCCATCTCAACACACATCACTTCCCCTGACTGAAATGCAAATGGCATAAAAGGAAGACAGAAAGCTGCTTTTCCACAAGAACACAGCTATACCCTGAGTGTGCAGCAGGGCTTGTTTTATCTACCTTTTGTTTTAGTGGGAAAGGGGCAAAATTACCAAGGAAAGCAAACCTATTTTGCTTACTTCTATATTGGGAACAGGATGTGCCATTTCTGCAGCAGCCATAGGGCCTGTGTCCAGATCCCTTCACTGTTTCTCAGGACAGAATCTCTCCCCTCCTTCATGAGTCTGGAGGAGGGAAGTGGCATCCCCACACTGGCTACTAAAGTGAGACAGTGATGCCCCCCTGTCTAATGCTGTCCTTGTAGCTCTGCTAAGAAGCAAAACTGTGGACCCCCAACTGCCAAACCCGAGTCTGTTCCATGCTTCTGCTGCTCCACCTTTGCCTCTTGCCTCTGCTGAAGGGGCCAGCTTCCCCACCGTGTTCTTGGGTCCCTGCCTCCACCCAACTGCCAGTGGTGGTGGTGGTGGCATTTGTTTTGCTTCCAACCTGAGTAGAGTGTGCGTGCTGCATTCATCTTGTGCCCTTTCTGGTCACAGCCTGTGGGCCTCCCCACCCCAGCAGTGACTGGTGACAGTGTGCAGTGCTAGCTCTGCGTTCCCTCTAAGGGTGTGCACTCTTTTTATTCCTGCTCTTGCAAAAATGGATACAATTATGATTTCCCATGGAAATTGAAAAGTCTATTTAAATAATTTAACTATTAAACACTTTCACTGGTCATGTGTTCTTGCCTGATTTTTGGGTTGGGCTGGGGTGCAGGGACAGGTGTTTTAAAACAAGTGAGCCGAGCATGTTTACATTTCAAGGAAAAAAAACACAGACCCAGAGAAGACCTTAGGAGATAGAGGAAATGAACCACAGGCCAGGGTTGGTGACTGGATCTGCACAGCTGATTTGGGTGTGTTTGTTAGGGTACCATACTGGAGCAGGCACCCTGTGCACATTTTCTTGTGGACTCTGACCAGCTCGCTCACTGAAGAAACTAAGGCACACAGTGCTACTTGGCTAAGGGTGTATAACTGGTACACAAAGGGGTGTTGAAGCAGGCTCTACCTGCTGTTCAAGCATATTAGGGCATACTTGCCAGTAGTTACTATATCAAATTCAGCGTTATGTGGTATTTGGGCTCAGATAATCCAGAAAAGCATAGACAAATTCACACATGTACATGAAGAACCAGTGACAGAGACTTAACTGCAGCAGGGCCACGCAGGAGGCAGGGGTGTGGCTTCAAGACAGCATGAACTCCAGGACTGAAGGGACGAACCTCATTAGGGCATCACAGGTGAGTCGGGGGGCAGGTGTGTTACAGAGGCAGTTTAATTCCAATTCCCAGGCTTAGGGACATTGACTAGAACAAGACTACAAAATAATTTTAAACTCAGGGGCTCACTGGAATGCTTTTCTCCTGAGAATGACAGCAGGCAGGCTCACAGAGGCACCAAAATGACATATGCGTGATGGTGCACATGTAACCACAGAGGGAGACAATGTAAACCCACATCAGCAAGTCTCACCTGTGCCTGTCCCCACTGGGATGATCTCATGGAACACATTTATTCTTTAATGGCTTTTTTTTTTTTCCCAAAAGCAAAATCCTAAAACTCAGAGAAAACAGCATGGATGTGAACATCACCACCCTGCTGAGAGTAGACAGCAGATATTAGACATGGGGGTGATTAGACTGCGGTGCGAAGTTGGCAACAAATGAGTGAACAGGCACAGTGAAACTTGGTGCACCAGAGAAGCCAAAGCCAAGTATGCGCCAGGGAGCCATGCTACTCTTAAAATTTTCATGGTAACAAATACATATGTCAACTTCCAAAAGCAAACTTCACCTGAGTGAAGCTGACTGATGTCCTAAGCTGTGGTTCTCATGTGAAAAAACAAGATATCTGGCGTCATGCTGCTCAGGCTGTGATTGCAACAGCATCTGAGTTTCGCAGAGTGAAGGGGATGGCGAGTGCACAAGAGTGCCTAGACCTTCAACTAAACTACAATGGCAGGGACCCAAGTAACCCTACAAGCCCATAGCTTTGGAATTCATCTACACCCAAGCACCACCCTGAGAACAATGCACAGCTCACTTTCAAAACAGGGACTCGGCAGAGGCTGGGCCACGGTGTCCACCACCAAAAGTAAGTATTAGCAGTTAGAAGGGCCTGAGTTATTTATCTGTGGAATTTGTTGCCATTGCCTTCTCTGGATGGACTTCACAGGATAGAATACATTTCTCATCCTGGCCTTCCCAGACCTGGAAGCAGCTCAAAAGGCTCCGTGCATCTCGAGGCTGCTCTGATTGCTCCTGTCCAGCACACCTATCTGCAGGTAATGCTGAGTTTAGTGGAAGCAGGGGGTGTACCTCTCCTCCACATGAACAGTAGTGCAGGGAGACCTAGTTAGTAAAGGATGCTCTTCTTATTGCACTTGCAGATTTTACAAAAGCCTTTGGGTTTTTCTTTTCTTTCTTTTGAGAAGGAAAAGAAGACATTTGTGTTCTCTTGCCTGTCTTTTCTTCTTACCCGCAGGGTCTCTACTTCACAACTCGAGTACAAGAACAAGGCCACCCAAGGACATCAGTGTGGCTGGCCACCAAGGTCTCTTCCTCTTCTGGCATTCTCTCATTAATGTTCCTATAATGCCTAGCCCATCTTCAAGCACCAGACCACATGTATGGCACAAATGTAAACACAATCTAATTAGGGCTTGAAGACATGAGAGACAAAGGCTGAGATAAACGAGGTACAAACATTATGCCCAGCGATCTGGAGGATGCCCATCTTCAAGGCAAAGTCAGAAACAGTCTTTTCTCTGGCCTCCTCCAGATACAAATCCAGCAGCACCAAGGGCAGCAGCATGCCTGGCCAGGAGGCGCTGTCATTTGTGACCCAAGCCCAGGGCCAGGAGGGAGGCTGGAGAGCAGCCAAGTGCACAAAGCAAGCAGAGGGGCCAGGGACAAGGAACAGGACAAAAGATGACCAAGAGAGGCTTTCGGAAGGCTTGCCCCAGCACCAAACCTTGGCAGCATAAGTTGTAGTGAGCAGGGTGCAGCTCCAACACATACCCACAGAGAGAGTAGGCCATCTCTAGGTCTGGGATGTAAAGACTTCTCTCTGGAATTCATTAGGGGATTCCATCACTCGTTTTTTTTCCACTGGCTACATTCTAATTTTGACCTAGCTGGAATCCAGTTTGTCAGCATTTCTGGTTAGCCTCACGTAAGAGTGGTTCCAGCTTTATGAAGTTTGCTTCCTGATGGTCAGCAAGCTGCAGTGGCATTCCCCCTGGCTCACACAGGTCTTAAGGGATATGCCTTGCTTCAGACTGAGCTCTTCATAGTCAGGCTCTATTTGTGCTTTTTAGGGGTCCCTTTCAGCTTTCTCCTCCCCAACAACTCATGACACTGGGTGGCAGACAGCTGACTTCATACTCCCACTCTAACTTTCCCATCAATGCATCTCTAGGGTCTCTACCACATAGTGGCACTGGACATCTGCCACCCAAGAGGGCTGGATGACACATGAGACTGGAATACTCAAGGCCACACTGGGACAGACAGGGTGAGGTTCCTGGAAGCCCCTGTCATTTACTTGTGCTCTGGAGCCTTTGGACTGCAGGGAACTAGAAGGAACAGCCTGCCCTTTCCAGTGGACAATGGCATGTTACCTCAGAAGAAGGCTGTGTGACAGTGTGTAACATTCTATATAAAGCACTCAGCACACAGCAGGCATTTGGAGAGTGGCAATCCCTCAGTTCCTTTCTCCTTTTGGACACGTTATGTCTAGAAGCCTATGTATAGGAGTCTGCCAGGGCAGGTCACCTGATAGCTAAATAGGACCTCACTTAAGTGCTGGCTTCTAAAGAGTGTCTTACAATCACATTTCAGGGAATCTGAAATTTAAGACTTTCACCACCTTTAAAGTAATACTGAAAGCAATGAGACCACAGGCAGTGACAGTCACTTTCTTTGCATTTGTGGTGTGGGGCTCTGCTCCAGGTGCTATGTGTGTGTGTGTGTGTGTGTGTGTGTGTGTGCATGTTTTTAAATCTGTCTTTCCACAAATCCATTCTTTTTTTTTTTTGCAGGACCAGGTTTGAACTCATGACCTTGCACTTGCCAGGCAGGCACTTGTGCCACAGAGCTAGCTATCTCCCTAGCTCCTAGGTGCTTTATATTTATCAACTCACTTGATCGACAGAATTACCTCAACTTTACGTGGGAGTCACAAGGGCAGAAGGGAAAGCACACAGTCTGGATCCAAGCTCTTATTCATCATTATATGCTGGAAAAAGGTGCCTGCTACTTCTTATTAATGTCAGATGGGAAATACTTGCAGAAGAATTCCCACGAAATTACTTTAAGCCAAGGAACCAACAGATTATAGCACTCCACTAAGACAAGATTTGTAATACACAACTCACGGATGATGTTTAACTCATGAAATTAGTTTTACTTCTAATACTAAAATGTATACCTCCTTGCCTTAGCATCTAAGCACCTGGAAGGCCCCCAACACCACTTGCAGCCATCTGTCCTGTCATGGTTATAAATCAGTTAAAAATGCAGGGATTTTTACAAACTACTTTATTTGCCTAGAACAGTTACTAGATCAGGAACTAGAACTGATTTCTTTTATTACAAAAGACATTACACATGGTTTTCCATACTACATACCCACAGTTTAACATGGCATGGGATAAAAGCATGAGTTCTGAGGAAGATAGACTTAGGTCGAAATCTTGCCACCACCTCAGATTTCAGCAGTGACCACGCTCAAGCTGCTCGGCTGTGTCCCTTGTGCCTGCTGCATAGAACACACTGCCATTATTCCCGCTCTCCATGTTGCTTCATCTGCTCTCACACTGCTGCTGCGGCCATGGTAACTGCTCAGTTGTTGTCAGCTGCACACGCACACTAACAATTTTCTGAGGTTCACTGTGGCACTGAAAGGTGACCAAATTTTATTTAAAACAAGCGTAGGCCTCAGGTTTGGACTCCACACCCACCAGTTCTAGAGCTTTGTCTTTGTTTCCTCAAGTGATAATGCAATAGTACTGCTCATTCTGCGCTGCCACAAAGATGATGTAGGCTCACCCACCAGCAGAGCACTCAGGGACATTCCTGCCATTACTCCCAGGCACCAGAGGAACATCAAGTACAAGGCAAAACATGCTCTGTCTGCTTTAGGCTAGGCCTTTTTCCACCCCACCTCAAAGTGCAGCACTGACACAAAGTAGGCCAGTGACCAAGGCAGAGCTGGACCAGGATCACATGGGAAGTGGACTGTGTGTGCCCTGTTTTTTACTGTCTGAAGGAGCCCAGTGTGTTCTGTGAGCCTGCTGGGTGATGCTTGCATTACTGTGCTGTGGGAAGGAGAAAAGGGCAATGTGAATTGTGGGTGAGGCTGGGCTGGAAATACTGTTAGTTGCCAAGGAAACACAGGAGGATTCTTGATGTGAGGGTACTGATTTCACAAACTCTTGCCAATTTAGGTAACGTGATCAATTATACAGCAGCCAGCCCATGCACAGGGCAGTATGCCCATGTATCCACACTCCTCACAGACAGGAAGATGCATATCCTATAGCTTCTGATCATGCAGTGTTTCCATGCTTAGTGTGATTTCAGCTGCTAAACACAGTGACCTAGAAAGCTTGGCCACCAAAGAGATCCTCTAAGAGTGGCAGCTACAGCTACTGCTTCTCTTTGAGACAGTGAAGGCTTAATTTGGAGACTGCAATCTGCCAGGACCTCACAGCAGCCCAAACATCCATGAGGCTGATTTGTTGCCTCTAAGTTGGGGACGACGCAGGCATATGTTCAACTCTGCTGGCTTGTCCCTTACCCACAAACCCCATGATAACCTTTTGAATTATAGGGGTTTTTCTTACAATTTTAGCAAGGGTCATTAAAGCCAACTTAAACAGAAGATCAAGCATTTGTAGGTAGAAAGTCTCCATTTCCATTGAGGTAACAATGTAGAAATAAACTAAGAAGCCCTGACTATAGATGAAGAATGAAGCTCTAAACAGTGATCTGTAATCTGTGGTAAAGCTAAGTGCCCATGTGGTCTAAGTGGTAGATGGCTTTGAAATACCTGATTTGTCCTTTTACCACACTTTACATAGTACCTCTAATTCTTATATTAACCCCAAGGAGTTAAAACAGAAGCAACTGGAATGGTGTGTGTGCGCATGAGCACACACACACACACACACACACACACACACACACACACACACTCTTACTTTACTGTGCCCCATTTAACAGCTCAAAAAGTATCCTTAGGTTCATAATCCTTCTGGAACAAAGGCCAGTCAACTACTGCTCTCCTCAGAAACAGACTCACCTCCTCTGAGCCACAGCCATGAGGTGTTGGTGGCAAAATTCTGGTCTTGGTGTCCCTTGATCAAGCAGCAGTCTATCAGGCCTCTAGACAGGGCCTGGCTAGAAACAGTCATGCCCTTTCCCAGGCTGGACTCTGCTGGGAGAAGATCTGCCTTCATAGCAAAGGTGGATGTGTTAATGTAGGAAACGTCATCCACTTTATATGAATTATAAAATTACAAAATTTTAGTTTCTCCTTGAGTCTCTGCCTCAAATGGACAAATGGATTTTTAAATTTTAACAGATACGTGTTTTTAGCTTAGGGAAGGTTTTTTTTTTTTTTCCTGTCTTTTTAAGACACAGTCTCACTATGCAGTTCAGACTGGCCTTGAGCTCAGGTCTCCAACTGGCAACAATCCTTCTGCCTCAGCCTCCTGAGTATTGGAAGTACAGGTACGCACCACCATACCAGATAGGGCAGGAATTCTTACTGGAACAAAAGCTTCTATTAAGCGCGCGCACGCACGCGCGCGCGCACACACACACACACACACACACACACACACAATGAAGTGGAAACTTTGAAAATAGTGTAAGTTGAGGATTCCAGGCCTGCTCATGATATGAAAATGAGTGTCAAATAATCAAAAATTCTGTTCATTTAGCACTTTGTAGGACCTTCAAGTGAGAATATTTTTATCAGAATGTATCAGGGCAAAGCACTCCACCTTGCCACTAACAGAACAATGCATATCTAGCTAACTTCTGTGAAGTTCCAGAGTCACATTAGTGACAATACTTTTACCCTTTTCACTTGCATTAATTTTGTTTCTCCTTTTCTGATATTTTACTAATATAGTTAATACATATTAATGTATTAATGTCTTCCCTTAGTATGCTCTGTTTTAATTACTTTGGGAAAAGTTTAGATACATTTCAAATACAGACCAAAAAAGCCAACATAAAAGACATAAAAGGGCATCTTTGCTCTCGTAACATAATCAAGAAGCAGTTGGTTATCAGTAGAACTGGCAATGTCAGAAGCTGTTGAGCCTTTTACAGCTGTGTATTAATAGGGCTTTACTTTTTACTCCTCATGATTAAACTTTTCTGCTGGATGGCTAAGACCAAGTTAAAGTAAGGCCTATATACCAAAAAATGTAACTTCTGTATCTGACAAGGTCAGTCAAATCCCCTCAGGATTGATCCTGAAACCATGTACAGTATTTTGTAGAACTTTGTGAGTGTCAGCCATCTGGATGAGTCATGGCCACTGCTTGACCAATTTGCTCTCTGTGAAAGCCTGAGAGAATATTTCCTCTCTAGATGACTCTCCTTAGGCACACTATACATCATTAATCTCGTTCCTCTGTGGCCCCGGACTATTGGAATGTTACATACATACAACTACGTTTTCTTAGTTCAATGAGAGAAAATACTGGTTTGTACTAATAGTGTTTACAAAAGTTATCATGTCTGTATCTTGTACTCTGAGCAACTACTATGAAGACAACAATATATGTTATATTAATTATTATGGCTGTCCTACTAACGGGTTTTGAAAGTCTTACTGTTATTTCTTATTAAAATTAAAAAGATAAAAGTCAAATTGAGTATAATGAAAACATTAAAAAAAAAAAAAAAAAAAAGAGCAAGCAGTAATTTGTGCTCAGGAAAGTAACTCAGCAGCATAAACTCCTGTCTGGCAAGAGCAGGTCCTGAGTTTGATCCCCAGAAAAAAGAAAAAAGGCAGTATTCCATGGCTGCCTAAATTAAGGTAAAATATTCTACTAAAATAAGATATACATTTTTACCTTACCTAAGCATTCAGCACTTATACCAAAATATACCTACACTTTAATAGGTATAACATACCTATTATAATAAAATATTTATATACCTAAGATAAAATACATCTGTAGCAGGCCTGGACTCACTGATTTCAGGAACCCTCAATTACTTGATTTGATCAAGAATCTGCATATTCTCTAAATTTAATCTTGGTCACCTTCATCTCACATTAGTGAAAAAGGCTCTGCACTAGTAGATTAGACTGTGTATGCTTAGCTATGAGGCGTAAGTCAGTAAGATCTGATCACCTTGGCTTCTTTCCACTTAATATAAGGGAAGATACTTTTTACTTCCCTCACAGTACAAAATTCACTCTAATGAGAGAAACATGGTTTGCTCTTAAGAAGATAAAATATAATACAAATCAAAGATACTGCTCTCATGGTGAGTTAAGCAGGACTATCAATTCAACTGACTTTAAAGATGCTGAAGGGATGGGTAAAACACACTTCTGGGTAAGTCTGGATGGTCATGGTGACATAAACTCAGAGAACTGTATGTGGTCCTTAACCCCTTCCTCTTTATCACCACTGTTCCCAGCTCTACTGGCTGGCTACCATCAAGGCTGTGCGCCATCATGTTCTTCTGCCATGATGTTTCTGCTTGGGTATCAACCATGGACTGAACTCTCATAAGCTGTGAGCCAAATTAAACTTCTCCTCCATTAAGTTATGCATGTCAGGTATTATGTCCCAATAAAGGGAGAACTAACACAATCATATACCTTAGATGTCAAAGCAATTCTTTCTCAAGAACCTAAACTTCTTTAAACCTATGCCCAAAATCTCTTTCCAAATTCATAATCTCTTGGTAACATGATACAGACAGGAATCTATATAATCACTCAAGGATGTAGGTACCAAGTAATGGAAGAAAGTATTTGTATACATAAAACATTATTTATACCTGTTTAATTTTTTTACATTAAGATGTAAAAATCCTCTAATTCAATATAGCTGGTAAAAGAAAACAAAATGAAAAACAAACCTTTAAAAAAAATAGATAGTGAGTTTTCAAGCCTCCTTATTGCTGAAAGGATCCAAAAACCAAACACTGAAGTTCAATAATTCATTCCATGATCAGGAGGTAGTTCCTGAACTAAACTGGTAACACTGATAACTTCCTGGTTAACTGACAATTTACAAGAAAGTTTTATTTTAGCCAGCAGTTGAAAATTCCTTTACTTTTCTGGCTCAGTACGTACAAATTTAAAACTAGAAATGTTTTAAATAAAATGAATCCTTGGTATAAGCTCTGTATCTTCCTTACACTTCATTCTCTTAAAAGGAGGGGGCAGCCAAGGTTCTAATTAAGATCTTAAACATAGTCTAGTTGTATCCACATATACTAATTCAGGCCAACAAGGCAGCTGGAGGACTGTGCTCTCCAGCTATTTCTTCTAATAAATTTGCCCAACAACATGAATTATATATAATAGTCCCCACTGTTTTTCAATACTCTATGAGTTCTATTTTTGGAATCTTTTCTTTCAAAACAATGGAAAATCACTGAAGAAGATAAATTCCAAAAGCATGAGAGTTGCATATGTTGCTAATGGAATCAAACTCTATCCTATATCATTAATTTGTAAGGCCTGCATATCTTTCTAATGTTTTCAGAAATTAAGTTTTTTCAAATAGGTGCTTACCTCACTAAACCTGAAAGGTAACCAGAATTGCTATGGAAATACCAAAAGCTTGCCTAAGTTACTCAGTAAAATGTACTCCAGTATAACCTGAATGTATTAATCAAATCAATGAAAGTCACCGTCTGATTTCTATTGTATATGGTTCAGTATTTCCACACTCAAGTCCATACCATGGCTGACATATAAGAAGGTTTTAGGTGGCTCATGACACAGAAGTAATGCTGAATAAAAGTGAAAATGTCATTCCCTTTAGAATGTTCTTTCATCCTCTGATTATTCCAGTGTCTTATATTGGGATAGGTAAGCTGTTTTATTGACACAAAGTATGGGCTTCTTAGTTTAGAGTCATGCCAGGCATTAATATCTAGCTAAAACTTTGTAATAATTTTTGTATTAATTTTATTTATTTTGTGGTCACTTTTTACTTATGGCAAACTTCCACTGGTTTTCTTCTTAGAGCATGATTTGTTTCTTTTAAAAATACTTTGAAATTTAAAAAGATAAATATTAAAAATATATTAGAGTATTAGTACTCAAATGATCAAAGTTTGGGAAATAATGATTATAGTCTTATAAATCATATTTCAAAAAAGTGATTTCAAAGGAAGCAAAACACATGGTTTAGAAAGAAAATGAACATCACTGTGTTTTCAATTCTTGTGATGTTCCAGAGACAAACTCACCATAGCTTTCTCCTATATCAGATAATTTTCAGAGTTAGGACTTAGGCAAAAACAGAAAAGCAAAACCTGAACTCATAAAATCTTACTATTATAAATATACAAATAGTCTGATATTTAACACAGTCACTTGTTTTAAAACATGGACTTTCCAATTGCTGCAGCATCTTTTTATTTCATCTATAGTGATGCCTCACAAAGGCAAATTCAGAGTGCAGTGCCTGCTTGGTCCTCAGCAATTCCACACCTTTGTTATGACTGAGCTCACGCGTGGACTCAGGACAGCCAGATCTTCAGGTAGAGTCTGACTTCTTCTACTTTTATGGCTGCAAAGAGACAAAGCTCCTCCTCTTCCTCTCTCTAAGCTCACTGACAAAATTCTTCAGAGAAGTGTTTCCCTACGAGATCTTGCATGCTCAGAGGCATACCATGTTGATTTAAAAACAGGAAAATTGGAGAAAAAGAATGCAGAGCTTCTCATCTGTGGTGACTGGTTTCTTCATCACAGTGGCAGTTAAGGTATGTCCCCTCCTTTTCCCCGTGAAGCCAAGGCAATACATCTGAAGGAGGGTGTCAGACATCATAATCGGGAGCTTTGCCTTGGGCTTGTCTCAGCCAGATCTGCAGTGTGACAAATGCTCCTACAGTCACATGAAAGAAAAGCTGCCAGAGGTTGCGCAGTTCATATAGATACATGTTGCATAGACAGATTAAGCCAAAAGTCAAAAAGGATTTGACATTCCGCCAGCTGGTGTAGTAGACAAGTAAATAACACTGTTCGAAATACAAAAATGAAAGATGATTAGGGCTACAAGAAACAGATGTTCCTAATATAAAATTGTAGCAGATCTCAGAATAAAATATGAGACCAGAATAAGGGTATTTTTTTATTGAGGGATAAGATAATGTAACATCTAAGACATTCAGCTATGAAAGTTCTACAGCCTGAAAGGGAAACAGATCTTTCCTTTTATGTCTTTCATTTTTCAAAGGAGAAGCATTTCATAGCACATTTTAAGTGGAAGTACAATTGGACAATTCCCTTGAAAATAGGCTAGGCAAATTCTCTAAAGTAACTGGTAACCAAGATGTGCTGCCAGGGACAGAGAGGATTGTTGTAGTCTCATTCCAAAAAATACCAAAAGCTTGCATAAGTTATTCAGTAAAATGTACTCCAATATAACCTGAATGTATTAATCAAATCAATGAGATTTAACTGGGACTCCAGTGAGTGGAAGACTTGTACAAGGTATAGGATTTGCATATTTATTGAGGTCCCGCTCCAAATCAAGCACTGTTCTTCAGTTAGGAGTGAAATAAATGAAGCTCTTACTCACATAGAGTTTACATTATAAATACTTTAAAAAGACATATGTTTTGAAAAAGATTAAAAAAGGGGGTGTCAGAGGACAACAATCAACGGTAATTTAGGTGAAATGGTACCAAAAGTACCCCCACCCACTCTGGTATTCCCCCTTTCCCGCTTTTTCCTCATAATACATTATAAACACATTTGAAAAACACACTTATTTTGTTTGCCATCTGTTATTATTCAAAACTAAAAATGCGCCATAAGTCACGGGGTCAGGGCTGAGGCCCAGCTAAAGGGAGCAGTCTGCTGCGTTATGACTTGGATGCATATCTTCTATCTTTCCCTCAACATGTTGCACTCTCTGCCTCCCCCTTTCCTTCTCCCTCTGTCCCTCTCTCTTCTTTTGAGTGTTACAAGGTGTGCAGTTTTCTTCCTGTAACATCCTCTCAGCATGTTATTTCTCCCTCAAAGCCAACTGACCATGCACTAAACCCACTGGAAACTGTGAGCCGAATAAACTTCTCATTTAAGTTATTGAGTGATAAGCATTTTACTTCAGCAATGGAGAGGTGAACCATACATCATCTACAGACTCCTAATAAAGTCTCATGCCTCTCCAATAAATTTTGTAAGGGACTGCAGTTAGGGTTAGGCTTAGGTTTACTCAATGTTTTGTATAATCATTTACCCTCAGTGTGCAGAAGAGTGCCTGGTATACAATAAGACCTCAATAAAATTTAGAAGAGGTCTAAAATTCACAACCCAGTAAACATAGGATTATTTTATTTTTTATATTATGGCCTGCTCAGCCTGCCCTGGGGGTGGGGCTGGCACAGCATGTGCTGCCAGGGATCGAACTACGGTCTTTCAGTTCTCTAAGCTTTCCTAAGCAGGTGCTTTAGACTGCTGAGCCATCTTGCCAGCCCAAACATAGGAGTTATATGTGATCAGAGACTTAAGAAAAAAGTTCAGGTCTTACAAATACAACCAGTCTTCAGAATGGAAAAGACATTTCCATTCTGAACAAAAAGAATGGAAAGCAATTATTTTATCTGGATGATATACACTGTGGAATAGAAGGTCAAAAAAAAAAAAGGACAAATAATTTTTCTTTGAAATAACTTTAAAATTAGGGAAAAGGTCCAGAAACAATAGAGTTTCAGTACCACCTTCATTTTGTTTCCCTAAGTTTCCTCTTTTACGTAACCACAGAATAAACGTCAAACCAGGAAATTAGCACTAACTCAATACTACTAAGTAATTGATAGGCTACATTCAAATGTTGCCTGTTGTCTCCCTAGGGTCCAAGATTCTGGACTCCAATTAGTCACTGTATCTCCCCTAAACTTCAATAGCTCCTCGGTCTTTGTCTTTCACGACTGTGACAGTTTTGAAGAGTACTAATGAGTTATGTGGCAAAATGTTCCTCAATTATGGTATATCTAGTGTCTTAACATTATACTGAGGACACAAATGTGGCAAGAATACCACAGAGGTGACAGTCAATAGGTGATAGTCAATGTCAATATTGATCACTTTAGTGTCTGCCAGGCTTACCCAGTCTGAAGTCACTCTTAGTCACTGGATAATTAATAAGTATCTCTGCAGAAATATTTTGAGATTATGTAAATATCTCATCGTGTTTTATTATTTCTATATCCAGTGATGATTTTTGCTGCAAAAGCTGTTACTGTATTTGTCTAGTCGTCTATATTTATCAATTAGAACACTATAAAGAACAACTTTTCTGCAATAAAAACTAGTATTTAATTGATAGTATTTAAGGACCTTAACAAAGTAGTGGTTTTAAGGACTTAATTTTTAAAATTTTATTTATTATTTTTATTCTTGTTTCAGAACCTTTATTTGTTTATTCACTCATTTTTATGGCCAGCTCAGCCCGCCCTGAGGGCAGGGCTGGTGCAGCATGTGGTGCCAGGGATCAAACCGTGGTCCCTGAAGCTGCCCAAGCTTCCCCAAGCAGGCGCTTTAGACCACTGAGCCATCCTGCTGGGCCCCTTAAGGACTTAATTTATTTTTTTATTTTATTTTTTATTTTTTTGTCTTTTTTTGAGACAGGATCTCGCTATACAGTTCAGGCTGGCCTTGAGCTCACTTTTGTAGCCCAGGCTGGTCTCGAACTCGCACTAATCCTCCTGCCTCTGCCTCCCGAGTGCTGGGATTACAGGCGTGCACCACCACACCCAGCAAGGACTTAATTTTAAAAAAAATCTTCTATTGAACCCAGGTCCTTGTGCTTGTCAGGTAGGCATTTAGACCTCCAAGCTATCTCCCAGCCCAAGACTTTAGAAAGTAATAGGTTACTTATTAATTACACAGAAGAAAAAAGTATGTTTGCAATGCAGAGGCCTGGTGGGCACAACTTTAAAGGTTAAACTTAATTCATTTCTTGATATAATGAGAGATATATAATGTAGCACCTATAGATGGTACTATTCCCAAAATGTTTAACTTAAATATAATGAAGAGAAAACCAGACCAACCCAGACTGTGTACCATTCTACAACATATTTGCTTAGAGTCTTAACAACTGTCCATGTTATTATGGTAGTATGCAATTGTAATCCCAGTACTCAGAAGGCAGAGGCAGGAAGATTGTTGTGAGTTTGAGGACAGCCTGAACTACATAGCAAGACCCTGTTTCAAAAAATTAAAAAACAAAAGTCTATATGTCTTACAAGATAAAAACAAAATAGGTAACAAATGGCTAGGAGATTGGATTATAGATTAAGAGAACTAAAAACATGCATTATCCTGGATCAGGAAAGAAAGTGTAACATTCTTGGGTCTGGCATGGTGTTGTGGCTATGGGGAAGAATGTCCGCTTTTAGAAAATCCATGCTTACATACTTAAAGGGGAAATAAGAGTCTATAGCTTACTGTAAAAGCAACAAGCACAGAGACTTCTGTTTCTGGGATGATCAAGTAGACATAAGTAGACACTTTGCTCTGTTCTTTTCATTAAGTACAATGAAAATGCTGGAGATTATAAACAAAACAAAAATATGACACAAGTAGTAAAAAGCAGACAGATGAGCTAAGGACTCCAACAGAAAAGACACAGAGCCAACTTCCCTGGGTTTCCTTTTTTGTCTTCCTTTTTTTTCATGGTTGAGCTAGGTATCACATGACAGCTATTTATCAGTCTTTTCATGTCATTATTTTACCAGTTTTAGTGATTCCTTAGACATCTGTTTGTCCAACCTTATTTATAATTAATATTTCTTCTATATACATTGTGAAACACAGTAGATACTATTAGAATAATTTTTGCTTGAACTATGAAACATAATGTAGAAAAGCTTGAGGAAAAAGGAAGCCTCAAAAGAGCCTTTAACTTTGAGTTAAAGAAGCTGGCATCTAGAAAAATCATCAGATAAAAAGAGAATGTTACCAACAAAAACAGGAATAAACACCCCCCCCAAAAAAAAACCCAAAGCATAAAACCGAGATTATGCCCTTTCTAGCAAACACTAGGAAAAATGTACCTTAATAAGAAACAAGAAAACCTGTTGCTCACCATCCTTATACTGATATCTGCGATTCTATGCAGAGTTTTGGTCCCCTGTAAGCTTTCAGAAGGCAAGCAAGACTTCATTCCCATAGGATGAAAATGACTTCTCCCTTTTTCCCCACACTGATGTCAGGAGAGATCACGTGGGATCCTAGACATTAATTTGCACTTGTCAGTAATGAGGCAAAGGCTCTCTCACTAGTACAACGACAGTGGATTTCTTGTTGGGAACCGTAGAAAAGGGTGGAACAAGCTTTCTCAAGAGCTGAAAGGAAAGAATTTTCAAACCAGAATCCTACATCCAACTAAAATATCCTTTAGGAATGAAAGGGCAACAGAGACATTCTTAGAGGAGAGAAGACTAAGAGATGTTGTCACCAGCAGATGTACCCTCAAAGAATATCCTCTAAACAGAAGGAAAACAACAAAAAGAAAGAGCTTTGAGATATTAGGGAAAAAAGAGAACATAGAAAGCAAAAATACACTTACGTGCAATAGGCTTCCTTTTTCCTCAAGCTTTTCTACATTGTGTTTCATAGTTCAAGCAAAAATTATTCTAATAGTATCTACTGTGTTTTACAATATATATAGAAGAAATATTAATTATAAATAAGGTTGGACAAAAGGATGTCTAAGGAATCACTAGAACTGGTAAAATAATGACATGAGAAGACTGATAAACAGCTGTCATGTGATACCTAGCTCAACCATTTAAAAAGCTGTTAAAAAAAAAGAAATTAAGAAATACCAATATTAACTGAAATGGAATTCTTTAAAAATGTTTAATTCACATAAGAACAGAAAAAAAAATACAAAAACATAAACAAAACCCTAAGAGAGCCATAATTAAATATAAATAGCTTAAATATAGCAATTCAAAAACAGAGGTTGGCAAAGTGGATTTAAAGATATGAATCAACTCTGTGCTGTACCAGAAAGTCATTTCAAGTAACAGAGGAAAGATAAAAACATGGAAAAGGATATATCACATAAATATTAATCAACAGAAAACAAGAGTGACTAATTAGTATAAGATAAATGCCAAAATATTTCTTTTTCATGATTTAATATTTTTATTGTTTAAATTTAACAATGGTTATATTACATATTTTCATCATCAGATCAGTTTAGATGAATACATATAGGTATATAAGATTGATCAAGCAATTAAACATTAACACTTTCAATATACATTACTTTTTTTTTTTTCTCCTTTCCTTTCCCCTTTCTTTTTTTAAAAGTTGACACATTGATTATTGTCCTCACAATAGTTCTACAGAGCACAGTGTGTGGCATAAAGTTGCTAAGAAGAAAAAAAAAAAAAAAAACAGAAAATTCTTCTCTTTGGACTAAAAGGAAGCAGATGTATACACAGTCAAATGTTCTACAATTGCAGTGGGCCACCAGTGAAGCTTGTAATGTTGGAGGCTATTGATCTAAACCTCCTAAAGCTCTCACCAATCTAGCTCTGCATTTCATGCATTATAATTAAGCT